>CAJPIZ010001910.1:0-15117 GCA_905368565.1 Medioppia subpectinata | reverse complement strand
CCTCTATTCTGACTGTCGGCCGTCCTCTTCAGTGTATTGAACTGAACGAATAGATTCTCTCCCGAAGAATATACCATAAGATTTCTTTGTTGCCCGCAATACGTGGCGATGAGTGGGTCCTGATCTGAGGCGCCGTCATATACTTTGATGTAATCAAACGGACAGCTATTGAGTTTGAGTGGGAAAGCGAATGATTAGCTTTTGTGTGCTATAATTTGATTGTGTATAACATTTCATTGCAAAGCATTTATTGTATTAAATGTCATGAAATGTTAGGAAAAGGAAAGTGTTGTAAATATATATATAAGATGTTTGATAAGAGACTGACTGCGGGCCGCCATAAAAGAGATCGAAATCCATGAACTCAAGTCTGACTCGTTGTCCTTTTTTGCCGAGGAATCGGTACTGACAGCTCAGGTTCTTGGGATACACTCCGGGATATGTTGGGCTCAGGAACTGACCCTCTCTTTTCTGGTCGCTATATATTGAATAACTGCATGTCGTGTGCGGTGTTGGGGTTCCGGCGATAAATGGACCTATAGTTTAAAGGGAAGACATCAAAGCAAATCAATCCATCAAAATGACGAGTTTTGAATGTTCTGGGCTTTGAGGTATGGCTGCATTCCGTCCTTAACGATAAGCACTCAATGATATTTCAAACACTTTTTTTGATGATATAATGTTATACGAAAACAGAGCCGTTCGCGAAGAAAGGAAAGTTTTCTTTTAGTTCAAAGAATTGAAAAATTGATCGAAAATATTGTTCAAAAAAGAAAGAGTAACAAAAATTGAATGATAAGAGTTTTATAGAGCTTTGAGACAAAAAAAAGCATTTATTCTTAATAATAAAAACAGATATCTCGTCAAAATATTGTTTAAGAAATTTGATATTTTTTTCAAGAATAATATTTCAATTATCTTAATAGAGAAAACAGAAGCAAAATAACACTTAACACACGAAACACTTGTTTAAATTAAAATTGAAAATAATAAATAATGTATTAAACAAATAATTAGAAAAAAATGTTTGACAACACTTGAAATCAATTTCCACTTGAAGTAAGAGTGTTTGAATTGAGAGATCAATATTTTATTCTTTATGGGATCTAATGGAAGCGACGGCCCAATGATATTATGACACGAATCCCAAAACTAAGCCTAAGCCCCGAGAGTTAGTCTTTTCTATTAGTTCTGCAAATTCTTAAAAATCTATTGAAAAGAGCGAAGCGTTAAATATAATTGAATGAATTGATTGAATACGAAAAGTACATATCGTTTGAAACTATTTCTTAGCAAAATCTCTATTATTAAAGTCATAATAAAGACTAGTATTGAGAAGACGTGATTATTTCCCAAACTGGCAAAAAATGTATTTCAGTGTTTGATTTCGATCGCAAACTAAACTTTATTATTGAGTTACACAACAGTTTTGGTACTGATATTCAATCGTTTGTCGGCGGATCTGGTATTGCAATCCATGTCACGAATGGACTCAAATTGATTAACAACACAACAAACCTTTCCTTAGATATAACACAATAAATATATATATAATATAAGAAAAAATACTTTTTAAACTACTCTAACAAATGGAAACTAAATTTACGAATCGATTGAATAATTTGTTTTGTGTTTTCTTCACGATATGCTTATAAGAGACTCATATCAATGAATTGAATTTACATTCATATGAATATAAGTCTACTTTCCTTTTAATACACTATAATTCCTGTGACTTTTATGTATGCAATGAAGTTTATGTGAGTTTATTTGAATTGTAATTTTGTGAACTAATGTTAAGTCAATTCAATTTATTAATACAAAATATAATGTAATATCTCATTTGAATGCAATAATTTTGCATCAATTCTATATTTACTGGTATTTTGCATCGAAAATACTTCATAAATGGTCTTAATTTATACAAATAGAGTGAGTATTTTAAAGAAGTAATTTGTAAATATAGATCAAGACATAAGGGATTCTTCTCTATACTTGTTATATAATAGTAATTCTATAAGAAATACTATAATATAATAAAGGAATAGAAGGGCATAAAGTGGAGGGGGAGGGCAGGGAGGAGATGAAGAGGAGAGAGGGAAAGAGAGAGAGAGAGAAAGAGAGAGAGAGAGAGTACTCACTGGCGTCGATAAACTCGTAATAGCCTTCGAAGACGCGATCGTCAACTTGTTTCTGATCGGTATAAAAGCCAAACACTAATGTCTGATACATTGATATTCTCTTTCGAGGAACAGTTCGCCCGCAATAACGGCCCCCAAATGGAGTAGTGATTAAATCCTGTGACGGCTCTTCCAGTTCTGTATATAAGTCCACGTATTCTCCACTACAGCTATATTTAAATACAAAGACAACTCTTCTATACTGTCTGTACAACACTTGTATTGATTGTTATGTTAACTTATATATAAAGTGAAAGAGAGTTATTATGCTGTTTGTCTAAAGAGCACTGTTTATGCAAAGTTTATATAAACGTATGGAATATGAATGAATGTACGGAACAAATGACTTACTCGGGAGTACTTCCTCTTAAGTCGAACAATGAGAATGAGATTTGAATCCTTTCATTCTCGGCCGCAATGAATGTGTAAATGCATTGTCGGGAATGCTTTTGTTCGTTCGTCATGTGAGGCGACCTAAAGGTGCCGTTTTTCAGTCCATCCGGATTACTGATGAACATTCTGTCGCATTCTGTACAACGAGTGCCACAATGTATTTAAATTCAACATATATTACATTATCAGTCAGTATAATGAACTTAGGCTTTGAATTGCATTTTATTGATAGTGTTTGCACTTTGACTTCAGTAAAAAAAGTTTGCATTTTCTAACTATACATGACTTCAATAGTGCGGCAAATAATCCCAAATTTGTGCTCCAATGAGCAAATGTATGGATTGAGGGGTGACTGAGAGTCGATGGATGAGGACTAAGGGATGTGGCGAAGAGGGGATGAAATTTAATATTGAGCCGAGTTTTCGGAGAGAAAGATCATTAGATTGTAAGAGAATATATCATTAGTTTGTATCGATTTTTATCGCAACGTTTTTTGGCAAAAGAATAAGAAGAATGCATTCAAACGATTCATATGTGAAGCATATTTTAAAATATTTACTCTAAAGACTGAATCAATTGATGGCTTAATCTATTCAGTAGTCTCTATGGCGTGAATGAATTGATGAGATCATTTGGTGCCATCATTTTTACTCATTCATAATAAGCAATTAGTTTTTCACATATAAATGGCATTTAATTTTTAGTGACAAAAATAATGGCATTAGAGTGTGATTGTTGTCCATTAAAGGCAATGCCTATCAGTGCTGATCACATAATAGTGTTTATGGCATAATCTTTTCAATTTGTCTCTTCAGTTCATTTCTTGTTATCATTGATATAAAGGATGTTATGCTTAACTCAACTCTAATAAAATGATATACAGCTATGCGGTCGACAGTGGCTGATGTGCTCCCACTGCCGACTCCAACACATAGTCATCTAAATAATAGATAATATTATATTATTCAGTAGTAAACTACTAAACTTATATATAAAGCTTTATATTATATAACATACAGTATAATACTTCTAGCATTTATGTTTTCCTAATGTTTTTGAAAATATAATTCTAGACACTTTCAAAAATGATAACTTCCAGCCTTTCATATAATATCTAATATAAAATACTATTCTCTCTATTTTCCAGCAAATCCTTAAAATACATTCATTTTCTGCTAAAACTCGAGTCCGAGGAATGAATAAATTATAAATCATTTGAAAACTCTCATCAATTATTGAAGACTTTGTTTCCTATGATATGGAAACACATTCTTTGCGGACATTTCTATCAATATTTAAATGTCAAACACTTGATACAAGTGTTGATCTCTGTGTTACAGACAGACAGTGAGTCGAGGTATTCATTTGGGGAAACGGAAAGCAGAATGAGATTATAAGACATGACTGATTACTAGACTAGACATTGAATCTCTGATAACACGCCGCAAATGACACCAGAATTTGCAGAAATTATTTCCTTCACTCACTTTAAAGAGACTACAAATTATATGTAATCGTTGTCTGAATCGCTCGGCTCTGGCAATGGATTATACGACACTCACAGTCGGCCCTAAATTATCACTATTTTCTTATTTATCATTTCGCGAACACAAAAAAGTGATTATATTCTCGCATTTTCTAATACGAGTATATGTTGTCTGTCTGTCATATAAAACAGATAACTCGTCGACAATATTTCATTTCTTCTTTTTGCCTAAAGTGTGTTTCAGATAATTGTTGTGAAACTCAATACAAGCTCTGCTTTTTACTGAAGGAATGTTTCCTTTTTATGTTTCGTTCAATAATTTTCAATTTGAAAACTACTTCACTCTTCACCGCAATTATATGCCTATCGATTGGGACGCAGTCTTGAAAGTTATATCCGATTTAATTAATCTCTGGAGTGTGAGGTCTGAAAAGCGTGCGGAACCCCCTGTAAAGTGCCTTAAAATCATTTAATTGCCTGCAGTTGTGATAAATGGAAAGCACTTTAATGTAAATAAAAAATGTATAGCGAATAGAAAGAGGAATTTGCAGTGAAATAAATACACGGAATGCTAATACCGTTAAACACAATATAATTCTTGTCATATAAATTGATTAACTCATAAAAATTGGATGTATTTACCGTTCGCTTCAATGCATTTGCTATTCATAATCGCCACGAATATAATGGTTATTGGAAACCAATCGCATCGCAGGCATCGCTCAACCATTGTCTTCATGAGCACAGCATCACTACATCCGACAATAATTGTTTCGTGAAAGGGGTGTCATTGAAATTCTGTGATTCTTGCCATAAAACACATTCACAGCCGCTTAAGAACCCAATTGTTTTGTTAATCCATTGAAATTCTCAAATTATAAAAAGACCTGTCATTACATTTTGAAACACATATTGAGTTTACGTTTGGCTTTGGCTTTGATGAGTGAGAGAGGCTGTGGAGTGTGTGTACGGCTGTGTGCAGTATATGTGCATCGGCTGTATCTTCTCTTAGGAGCCAACTCTAGAAGCCATGACATGAATCGCATCACTATTTTATGTGCAAAGAAATGCTCCGAATTATCAATGTTTAGCTCAAATCGCATGCTCTCTAACGTCGGTCTTAATTCTCTCGCATCTCTCACTCACTCTCTTTCACTCTCTCGAGAAATACATTAAATCATTTAAGAATCGCGTCCTTAAAAAACTTCTCATTTTCTGCAATCCTTTTCATTAAATTTATTCAAAACATTGAATTTATTGTAAAAATTGACTGAAAAAATAATTCCGACAATTTATTTCATCCGCAAAATAGACTTTTTTAATGAACACAAAAGAAAAATAGCAATAATTTGATTATTTTATTTGAAAATAAATCTAATTAAAAAAATTCGGGCAAATAATAGAAAAAACAGGAAAACTCTTTATTCTGGGAATAAAATTCTTCGGCGAGAATTGAAAGGAAGAATAATATTGTTTTTATATATCAATAGTATGTATAGTATGTATAGTACAGTATAGTTACAGTTGGTGTGCAAACCAACGGCAAAGTATAGCGAAAAATGAGACACATATCGATTCATCCGTCGTATTGATCCGTCCGTCCCTTTTTCGCACACATACTGTTTGACTAAACATCTCATCATTTGAAGTGTTTGTGACTCAAACTCTCGGCAATCGACAGCCAAACTCTCACAACTCATTCATAGTAATAGGTTTTGATGCGGAAAATCTTTGAGAGAACCCACTGTTCAACAAAATAGCAATTAGTATAACAATTATAAAAATGAGTGTTTCGTTGCTCTCAATCATAGCCTAATAGAGTAATAGAGTTTTGTTTCGCCAACAAAAGCAAAAAATATTTCTTACAATAAAAATAAAAACTCTTAACACAGAAAAAAATTGTCACTTTATTAGAGAGAAAGAAAAAACGAAGTAAAAAAAGGATTCCTCTTCAAAGTTATTGAATCGATGGGTAAATATTTGTATTATTTTTTGCCAACAATTTGTCTCAAAAATATATGCAAAAAACGTATTGCATATAAGAATTTGCATTAAAAAACTGTCGAATAATTGAATTTCAGGACAAATAAGAAAATTTAAAGTTTTTTACTTTCTTCAGCACTCCCTCTAAAATAGAGTAATAATATTGTAGTAATACTTGTGTACAGTATTCACAGCAAACATATCGATCACTCGGAATATTTAAATTTCATGATAAGAATTGCAAAAATATTAAGAAAAACCAACTTTTGGGTGATTTTAATATTACTTTTATTAGATGTCGAATAGAATAAAACAGGGTTTCGTTTGAGCCGTTATTTTATTCAATAAGATAAACATTAACTAATAATTGAGAATAATTTAGTAATAAATTAATCAAATATTTTTTAGTTCAATACATATGTAAACAAATGATGCTTTAATTTACATCTTCTAAACTCTTATGATATTATTTACAAATAAAAAACAAAACCAAAAAATTAAAGGCAATTATTGTTATACTATTGCTTTAACTATACTTAAAAACATTTGTGGACATGATTTGTATTATATTATCATTTGATTTATTGATTTTTATGTGTTTTTCTGTTTAAATAACCCATTAATGTATTAAATGATAAAAAATATTTTTAAATAGAAATGCAATTTATTTATTGTTTGTGTTTTGAATGAATACTCTTTTTAATGCTAATTTCATTATCACTTCCAGTCTCGTCATCAGTCATCACATGTACTAATACTCCAACAGCTTTGCCTAAATTGCCGGCCGTTTGCAGCAAATTGTTGACTTGATTTGATGCCACCGCCGGTCCTAATGTTGCGATCAATAGTTCAGACAACAATTCTCACACGAATAGACCACAAATCAATCCAAACCTGGATTTTCAGATCCATTGGTGAGACTGTGATGATGAGCTCTTGGCGACGATGATATGTTATTGTGAAGGTTTCTATGTTGTAGTCCGCTTGACATACGAGGCAATGAGGATGTGGTGCTGTGAAGGGAAGGGGAATGAGACGGTTCCGGGTCTGTCTCCAGAAGTTGTCTTAGGCGTTGCAATTGGGCCTCGAGTTGTCGGTTATGGTCTTCCAATATCTGCATTCGGGTCTCGAGTCGTCCCTTGTGTTGGCGCAGGAGTTTCGCCTCCGCCAGCATTGCATCGTCTCTGTTGGGCGTCGCTATGGGTGTGACGTCTGTCTCGGAATCGCTCATTAAATTGGACCCAATTTTCGTATGATTTGAATAATTATTGGCATAATTTGTCGATCGATTAGTCGTTTTCTCGTTCTTCAATATATCGTATTCTTGTTGTAAAACACTGTCAAATAAAACCATTAAATAGCACTTTATCTCACAAATCAATTTCTATAATCAAATACCGGTTTTCTTCCTCTAACTCGTGAATAATAGACTCCAATTCGTCCCTTTGGTCGGCTTCGATGGCTGCCATCACTTGTGCTGGACTTTGAGGAGCGTAAGTGGTATATCCATAATCGTTGCCCAAAGTCTGGCAGTATTGGGCTATCAATTGGTGCTCGTCCTCACTGTTCAGACACAACAAATCATAAAATATCACATTTGACATCAAAATCGTATACAATATTGTATTGCAATCAATACTAACGATTCGTCTGGTGTGACACTACTTCGTCCTCTGAGTTCCACTTCTGCCAATCGATTTGCATAGAGTTCTAGTCTTGAGTGCATATCCTGTGATGTGTGATGTAATGTATGGGAAGGAGAGGGCATCGGACTCTCCAAGTCGTCGCCTTCGAGTACGGTCTGAACGGGTAAATAACCGACTCGTGGATGACGTTTGAAATAACGCTTTGATTTGAATTTATTGCGAATAATACGAGTGAAGTCTCGCACGTCTTCACCCGAATGGATGACAACACAGTATTCTTGCATCGGATGTCTAAACGGATGAACGAGTAAAATATAGTATTAGTATAATTAACAATAACATTGTGTAGACTCTGCAGAGGAAATGATGGACACATACGTGATCTTATGGTGTTTGGCTCTTCTGCCCGAAAAGAAGCAGTTTTGGCACAAATCGAAATTAAAACACTTTAGACAACGATATCGAAAGCCAGTGATCGGATACATTCGGCATATATTACACTTGGCTTTATGTTTGGCCGTCTCTGAGAGCGACAAACGATGCAATACTGGTAACCATACGATCGATTGCGGCTCCTGTTGAAGCCATCCGAGAAAGTCTGGCGCCTGGATCTCACTCTTATTGCCTGCTCTGAGAAAACACGAGCGAACGGATGGCTCAATATTACTGCCGCCAAACGCTGCGATCTCTCCTAAAAGACGCGGTATTTGTATGCAATCGTGTAATAAAAGCCCTAATTTTCTTTCATCTGCACTTCCATTGGTGTTTGCGATCAAACGAAACAAATCTACATTTCATAAAACAATAAAAATTGTTTAGAGTTTATGAGCCGTTTATTTATCAAAAAGAGTGAAAATATGTTTTAGTCTTTAAATCCAAATCTTATCTCACATTTGTATTTGTCTTCGACGGAGGCATTCGAGAGGAGCGCTAAACCGACTTTAAACGATAGTATCCTTATATATCCGGTTCGAGTGGAACTGTGTATTGGATGCAAACATTTCATTCATATCGCAGTTAAACAATGGCTTAGTTTTGGACCAAAACAAACAAATACAATGAGATATTCTTACGTGTCGTACAGATTGAGTAACCAATTAAGACATAAATCAATACAGACGGGAACGTCAACCAATGAGGAGTGTTCCACAGCTATTCCTTCGTATATATTCTGCAAACAACTGATCATTTCTGGAACACTGATGAGGTTGTCGTTCTGTGCCCTCAAACCAAAGTCATCGAATATTACGATCAGATTATCCAATAGTATTAAATCGAGACACAGTCGCCGCTGAACTGTCCGTAATTTCATTGCTGTCCGATAAGCGCTATAACGGACCTCATTGTATTCGCTCAACGAGTTTAATATTTCCGTATATTTAGGCGATTCCTATATATTCCACAAACGAAACGTTAAATTAGTTAAAGAGTCGAGAGTTGTCTGTTAAAAGTCATACCCAATGAGTGGTTTCGGTCGCGTGACTGTCAAAAGCGAAATAAGATTGGATTAGTTATCGATTGTCGAGTGTCTGTAGTGTTAACTCACTTTATATAATAAGGCACTTTATTGGCCGCCACTGCCCTCTCCCAGGGATGATCGACCGAAGCGTTCAAAAATTGCTGTTGAGCTGAGCCGTGGTCTCTGATGGCCTGCTCTATGGCTTTGTGTCGCTCGTCGGCCGCCAATTGAAGTAAACGCGAACGAGTGTTCAGTTCTTCGAGATAATTGAGATTAGAGTGCGAGAGGAGGACATTGCAACCGGTTATCCGAGCGGACGACTCGTTCACCTGCTCTGTCTGGCACTGAATTTGTGCCACTCTTTCCCGGAATGACTATACAATGTAAATCATATTCATTTTACTAATCGTCTCATTAAATAAATATTATCTTTAAATAAAACTTATAAAAAGAAAACACAGAAACAGTTTTAAACAAAATTCGACAACATTTTCATACGTGTAAATCATATAATAATGGATGTAATGTTTAGAAAATGTCTTACCTTCAGCTCAATGAGATGTTGAGGCAATTGATCCAAAACAATGTCCGTAATGTTAGGCCATTTAGTTTTATGCGTTTCTAATGAATGCAATTTAGCGCTCAGTTCTTCCATACCCTTCTGTAAGCCATGCATTCTCTGTACACAAAATGCCGTGAAATGACAGCAAAAAGGAGAAGAAAAAAGTTGACAATAAGTTTCAATACATTAATCAGATATAGATATTGAAGCGAACGCTTATGATATTGAAAGGAGAACTATATTTATATACAGATATCGATATGAATGCAATGGTATTAGAGTTAGTGATGTGTTGTCGACACATGTGAATGGTATGGAAAAAGTATTGATACAAACCCTGTGAACATCATCTAATCGTTTGAGTCTTTGCTCCGTCTGTTGTAATAATTCATTCCATTTATCAGAGAGTTTGTTCACTTCCCTCCTTATACTTCGGGTCACCTCTTTTGCGCCATCCATACCATCACCACTCCTACCGTATATACGACTGTCCGCCTCATAATCTCTCACTGAAACAATAAACAACAGACTTCTTGTTTAACAAATAACAGCTCAAACTTTATTTGTATTGAATTTATCGCTAACACAACCAAATGACTAACAAATGGCTTAATAGTCTTTGCCTCTCTCTCTCTCTCTCTCTCTCTCTCTCTCTCTGTTTCTTTTCTTTCTCACATCCAATCACTTCAATAATACACTGAATACTGAATTCTCAACACAATATTCAGCGTAAAAACTCAATCCAATCGTCGATTTTAACGATTCAATTATTCATGACTTAAGTGTAACAATAGTTGACAGAAATCGCATTTTTTGAATTATATTTCATTTGTTGCGAGTCTTATCGTTCAAGACCTCAACGAAACCTAATTATAGTCTAATTCTATTCATAAAAACTTTTAGAAATTTAATTTCACTTTTTCAGTAAAAAATTTTTTGAAACGACTCAAAAACTTGCAATAAATAATCCAAGAAAATAGCTATACTATAGCCATACTATACTTCTGTTTTAATTTCTTATACAATACATTAGAAAGGATGTCATTTTGATCTTATTTTCCATGAAATTGTTTCCCAAATTTACTCCTAACCTCTGTTTGAAATTTAATTTAAAATAAATAAAATGTTCACTAATATATGTGATCGCACCCACACATCCTTACCCACTCTCTCTCTCTCTCTCTCTCTCTAGAAATACATTAAATCATTTAAGAATCGCGTCCTTAAATGACAGTTGGATGACAAACGACCTCTCATTGAGAACAGTCTTCTCTCTCTCGGTTATAGAATAAAATCAAAATATTCTTGAATATAAAAATTTCAATGCTTAACATTCAGTGCTTAAACTCTTTTGATGGACCGCTTCAATACATTGAAAGACATAAAATATCAAAACACTGTTTCAAATAGTATTGATTATACAATCTATTCATAACTTTAAATGTGTTTTCTTATGAAGAGAGGATGTATTACATCCTAATAGCTATGTTTAGCATTCAAATTCAAATTTAGCGCAAATAACATAAGATCTTATGTTTGATTTCATGATTGTATAAAAATTGGGCACAAAATTGCTTTGTATGTCAATAAGTAAAGTGAAGACAAACCTTCAGAATCGCTGCTCTCGTGGTGTCCGAAGTCTTCTTTGGCGACAAACTGTCTGCCGGAGAGAAGACTGTTCTCAATGAGAGGTCGTTTGTCATCCAACTGTCGCTTTAGGTTTCTATTCTCCTCCTGTTGTCTCAAAATGACGGCCACATCGCCTCCGATGGCCGGCTGTGACATCAATTCTGTCTCCTTTTTTATGATCCATTCCGTGAGTTCGCGAAACGCTAATAACAGTTGATTGCATTCTTCGGCACTAATTTCTGATCGAGAATTCCATCTATTATTCATGTCTTCCACTACTTCTTCGGTTTTTTCGGCCAACACTTCTCGAACTTCTTGTTTTTCTACTAAATCTTCAACGGATTCGTGTTTAGTAACCACTTCGGGCTCTTTAGGTTCGTCTTCGGCTTGTGAGGGAACCTCCGGTTGTGGTGTTTGTTCGGGTTCTTCGGGATTAGTGCCGTCTGTGGGCACCGGCAGTAAATTTTCCTGAGTTTTGAATATTATTAATGAATATATTTGTCACAAACCGTTTATTGAG
This sequence comes from Medioppia subpectinata, assembly GCA_905368565.1. NCBI lineage: Eukaryota > Metazoa > Arthropoda > Arachnida > Sarcoptiformes > Oppiidae > Medioppia > Medioppia subpectinata. Next base: position 3,259 of record CAJPIZ010001910.1, on the reverse strand, counting down.
GCAATTATTAACGTTATAAACAACTAAATCAATGAAATGACCGAAAATCATATTCTCAACACTCGATGAACACACATATAATTAAAGGCAGAATTGAGTTTTACATTGAGTTACTATAACACAGAATCACTCAAATATTGGGATTTAAAAAATACATCAAAATGCTTATTCATATCATTAAAAAACATTAAAAGTGGTAAAATTATTGTAAGAATTGGTAAAAATTGCATTATTTTGTTGGCTTTAAATATAATTGTAATCCGTTTTGATTCACAACAAACTCGAAATGATTTATAGAGCATGCGATCTGAGGCCTACGCTAAGAATTGATCGATCGGTACATTTTCATTGTATATAAGAGTATACTATATATTCTGTGGCACAGAATAGTCACACTAGCGTAGAGTATAGTACTCTCTATCTGCACAGTACTGTACAATAGGTCTTACCATATAATCCAATACAGAATTCCACTATAATATAGCTTATTATGTACTATACATGAGTGAGACTACAGTAGTTTTATTTATAGTGATCTTCGCTTTAACTTAAAGATTAAAAGATTTGGATTTAAAAAATCTGTATATCAGAAAGATTCGCGTACTTTCATTTCAAAGCTTACGTCAACAGTGAAACTGCAATCATATATTAAGTAAACACTAGTTTTTTAATAATTTCTTTATTTTTTGCCGGTTTTGACAAATGATTCGACAAAATGATCAAAAAAATTTCCCTCAAGTTATGATCGGAAAAAAATTTGGGATTCAATCCAAAGGCAATTGAATCGAAAGCAAAAGTTCTCTATCAAAATGTTTTACGATTGAACAACACTTTAGAGACACTTAACAAATGACTATTAATTATATTTTCTGCACTTCTTTTTTGACGATTCGTTAAATGCTCTGCAGATTAAGATAAGTGAAGATAACTGAACACAACTCTCAATACAAAATAAGTTCATTATTTGTTGTTAACCACTGATGGCTAAAAACCACAAATAATTCACTCTTTTTATGGGATACTTTTGTGTCTAAACGAAGCACTCATTGAAATTCAATACATTTTTCATTTTTTGGCCGCAAAAATCAATGGTTTGACTGATAGACCAAGTGTTTTGAATTACACTTTGATTTAAAAAGGAATCTCAAATAGTTGTGGAAAAGTCGTTAGACGACAGTTTCAGTTATTTATTGATAACTAATGTATTGATTTCATGGAGTGATTGCAGCAATTTTTTGTGTTCAACCACTAAAACCCGATACATAATGATATTGAAGAACATTATACACATAAAGCGAACCATAAAATCATTTCAATCGCAAAAATATTGATTTTGAAGTTTTTTAAAGAATTTTTTATAAGAAACTAAAGACGACTTACCGTTACTTTTACTGCTTTCGCTTCAGAACCAGAAGTTTTGTATTGCTTAAAGTTATTGAGAAGTTCGTCATATCTTTGCTGTAAATGAGTGCAAAAATATGATGAATGTGTTTGAAAGACGAGTATTCAAATGATGGTAAAATCAATACAAACCTGAATCAGTTCTGTTTGCTCTTCGAGACGAACGGCCGCTTCGTTTCTATCTTGAAGACGGTATTTATCGGTATAACTCTTGAGTGCAAGCAATGTATTGGCATAAGAATCAAATTCCTTTTGCATTTTGTCCACTTCTTCGGGCAAGTCTTCGGCCAACACTTCGTTATCGAATCTGTTCTTCAGCTCAAATTCAATGCTTTGAATCCAACGCAAAACAGACAGCAATTGGCGTTCGCACTGTTGAGACTCAGTCTGAGTGGTCTCCAACTCCTTCTGTCTTTCTTTCGCCTCTCGACTTAATTTATCCCATTTCTCGATCACTCTCTGGACGTCTTTCTCTAACAGTTCGGACGACATCTGTCTCTCAATCAATATTTTATTTATTTCCAAAATTCTTTCCATTCGATCGTTCGGTTTATTTCTCATATAATTTTCCAAATCCTTAAAACATATAAAATGTGGTCAATATATCGGTTTAGTAATAATTTATAACATTTATCGCTATAATAATGACTTACATCAAGACATTCGGATATCTCCTCGGCGTCTGCGGCCAATTGAGGCGAACGTTTCAACTTCTTGGCCAACTTATCCAACCAATCATTTTCATTCATAATTAAGCGCTTTATCTCTCCGGCCATTGATTGCAATTTCTTAACGTCACTTATGGTTGCATTAATTTCTTTCTCATATTTGTCTAAACTATTATGAATAGCAATATATCGTTGTCTGAGGTCTTCGAGTGAACCGGTGGTCAATTGATTCAAATTAATTTCATCCAATTTCTCTTTAATTATCTTAATTTCGCGCTTCTTATCAGAAATTTCAGTCAAAATATATTTAAGTTTACTTAAAGTCGCGTAAAAGTCATTCCCAGTGACAGCGATAGCGCTTTGAATCTCTTCGTTAGCTTTTATAACATAATCTTCAGATTCTGTTAACATCTCGTGAATAGCGTTACTGTTTTGCAAAACAATTTTCAATTTATTATTCTTATCTGCGGTCGCGTTCTTCAACTTTTCCCACTTATCGTTGATTTCGTTAAATTTGGACACATTTCGCAAATTGAAATTCTTCGTGATTTCGACCGCGTTTTTGTTGATGTTATCAATAGAGGACTGAATTGTCATTTTGATGTCTTTTTGAAGTTTGTTGCACTGTTCCAACTGCTGCTCCAAAGTCTCTAAGTCTCCGATCGCGATGTCCTCATTGAGAAACACGTCCACCTCATCCATCCATTTGTCTAAACTTATTATCTCCTCTTCCATCAGATTAATTGTTTGCAACGATTTGTTAATCAATTCTATTCTACTTTTGATTTTATTGTTAACGGAATCCCATTTAAAATTCAATTCTTCCATAGATTTGGATAAAGATTTCTCCAATTGTGAAGACAGTGTTTTGGAGTCGAGCGCTTCCTTTACACCTTTGTTTATATTCCGGAGATTTGATTCTTCAGAGCAAACAGTTTTGATGAGTTCCTCAAACTTTTTCAATTCTGTTTCCAAAGTTTTTGTGTCGTTAATCGAATCCATAAAATCCGAATCAATTGATGTATTAGTTTTGTTCAAACAGTCCATCAATTGTTTAATTGTTTTAAATAGATGTGCGTATTGTTGAGGCAACTCCTCATTGGGCTCTTCTTTTTGAACACTTTGTGTTTCCTTTTTGACACTTAATATAGACTTTGGTTTGAAATCAGTTTTCGGCAAATCATTCGTTA
>CAJPIZ010001909.1:0-15119 GCA_905368565.1 Medioppia subpectinata | reverse complement strand
CGAACAAATGTCTTTCGAACAAATGTTTTTCGAACAAGTGTCTTTCGAACAAGTGTCTTTCGAACAAGTGTCTTTCGAACAAGTGTCTTTCGAACAAGTGTCTTTCGAACAAGTGTCATAGAGCCATGTAAAGTATATAATGTAATAATGTTTTCATTTATGTCTATAAATGTTATACATATAACTCATGTATTGAATTGAATATTTATTAAAATCCATTGTATATTATCCGCAAAAATCATATTTGTATTAATAATTTAATTAATGTTTTTTGTTGTTTATTTGAAATGAAAAATATCTGTCAAACGAGAGAAAAACGATATATTTATACATAATTTAAACATAATAAAAATCGCAGACAAAAAAGTACAGCACATATCACGATATACTGTATATAATTGCTTGAAATGAGTAGTTATTTATGCAAATGAATTGCATTTAATTATTATCGTTATAAATACATAAGAAAATTATGTTAATTCTCGGCTCAAATGTCATTATATTTTCGCTGATATATTGTTTTGAGATTCAAAAGTAATTTGTTTTACTCGTGATTATACTGTAATATACGGCTCACATCCATAACACATACAATAAATTTAATTTATTATAATCTACACTAAATGCCAACAATTTAATTGACTAAATATTGACCATTCTCGTTTTTTGTTTGTAATTACCAATTATAGGGGAGAATGGTATCGATGCGGGCAGACGTCGTGGTAAATGCAAATGGTTTAATGTGGCCAAAGGGTGGGGTTTCATAACCCCCGTCGACGGCGGACCCGATGTTTTTGTTCATCAAGTAAGCATCATCATTATTCACTAATTATATCATGCTCAAATTTTATTCAATGCCCAATTGCTATGCGCGTCGATTATAAATATTACTTCATTATATGCATTATAATTATGGCAAATATTTTGCGAATTATTATAGTTATAGTAAATATTGCATTGCGATTATTGTATGTATAAAATTTATTGATTGTTTTATAACATTTATCAAGATTTATTTATTTAGTATTTATCACTTTTAATCCCGTATATTCTTTATGGTGAAAAAACCAGATGATTAACGCAATATTTTCAAGTGATAATCAAGTGAATGATATATTTTACTGATAAAACATCCAGGTGCTCATTTTGCTATGTACAGTATTAGCTTTGTTATAATTTACTCAAATATAATATAAAATTAAATAATCATGGTCAATTGTCGATATAATTCTGCAGTTATTTAAATGAATGTTTAAATTACAAATTTAATTAATATAAAGGGGAAGGGAGGGGAAGGTTTGGTGACATTCCAGCCCCTGGTGGACAACCCTGTGCTCCCAGTTTTAACACACAAATACAAAGACAATCAAAATCAAAGTCTAATACAATAAGTATTTTTTCAGCTGAAATGAAATGAAAAAAATCTATATAAATCCAAACATGTGTTTACTTATTAGTTGGCCATTGGATTGTGTGCTGTATTATCGCTTTTTGTATTAAATTCATAACTTTGAACATCCACTTCATAGTGCTCTGAATAACATGGACTTTGTTGCGGACATTTAGCCAAACATATTTTGCTAATCACTTTCCAATCGTTTAAAAATGTCTTATTAGAAACGGCTGCAGAGATTGAATTAAAAAACGTTTTGTTTGTTGATTTGTATGCCGAGTAACTTCCCGGCCACTGATTGCATCGTTCATTTAACTCACTCAGTATACAGTGATGGACACAATCATAACTGTTTACACCATTTATTTCATTATAATCATAACAATTGGTTTCGTATGGTTTAGCCATTTGTTCAACGCTTGTCTTTTTAATGAAAACAACGGAAATAGGATTTGGCTTTCTATGGATCTGAATGTATTCGTGATATAAGTAACTAACAATCTCTTCACTCCTTGAATGTATGGTTAAATGTATTTTTGATGCGTTTATGTGTAACAGCTCTGCGAAACCCCAATCTAACGGCCCATACCTTTTGTTTTGGTCGATGACATACATCTGATCGGACTGTCCTTTCAATTGCGAAAATAACGTATAAGTCGTTGAATTATAATCTATAGACAAACGTATGTCTGATATTTGACTACAATTTACATCTGAAGCAATGTCTTTGAAATATAACGGCTTAAAAACTTTACATTTTTTATCCAAGAATTGTTGTCCGGAATACATGGCATTCATTTGTTCACTAATTGTCATATTTGCCAAAATGTCCTTAATTTCAGTTTCTGTTTTATGATTGAAATGTTTTTCACGATATTCTTTGGTTAATGTATAGGTTTTATCAAATGATATACTAATTGCAGGCAATAATGTTATCCCATTGTTAATGAATGTGACAGAAGTTATGGTTTTATACGAAAAATACATTTCACATATTTTGATAATTTGATACAAACAAGTGATTAAACAAAATGTAAAGAATATTATATGAAAGATATGATCACGAGTTATACGATTAAAAATATTACTAATGATGATATTCATTATGAGTTATTTATACATTAACTTATAATTACAAACTAGCTAGATTACATTTAAAGTATTAGTTAGTTTAGTTTCCAATACTTTAGTTTATGATATCTTGGGTTTATTATTCACTATAGTTTTTATTAATTAACAAATCTGTTTCTCAATATAATTAAATGTTTTGTATTTATATAATAGAATTCATTAAATAAATATAATAACTGCTTTGAATTTCGTGAATAATATTTATTTAGCACATTATGCATACATTACAATATCTATTGATATAATATTATTATTGTGACATTTATAGAAATGACATTTTATCGATTAATAAATTTTATAAATTAACAACAAATTGATTTTAAATCTTAAATAAATATTAAACAACAAATATTAAAATTGATTTTAATATTTCCATTATACATTGTAATTGCTAAAAAAAGATAGTAAGGTAAACAATTAAAAATGTATTTATTATTTAATCAGATATTTGGTTAGAAATGATTTCAATTTTTGTTTTCTTTTGCGGTCGAAATTTTAAACAACAATTTCTTAGTGTAAAATAATTATGGTAATTATTAAATACCCTATTATTGATTAAAAATATCGCAAAATAATTAACTATACGTTTGAATAAAATCGTCAAAATATTTGATAACATAATTATAGAGAACCCAAACCACAAACCAATAAGACTTCCAACAAATGACACAAACTCTTCAAACGATAGTTTAGGCGTATGTTTGACATACACTTCGGGAAAGTCTGTGAAATTAATGATAACAAAAATTCCATCCCTTTGTGTATTAAATTCATAACTTTGGACTTTCACTTCATAATACTCTGAATAACATGGACTTTGTTGCGGACATTTAGCCAAACATATTTTGCTAATCACTTTCCAATCGTTTCTAAATGTATTATTAGTAAAAGTGGCAATTATTACATTAAAAAACGTTTTGTTTGTTGGTTTGTATGCAGAGTATGTTCCTGGCCATTGATTGTACCGTTCATTTAACTCACTCCGTATACAGTGTTGAACACAACCGTAACTGTTTATGGCATTTATCTCATTATAATTATAACAATTGGTTTCAAATGGTTTAGCCATTTGTTCAACGCTTGTCTTTTTAATTGAAACCGCGGAAATAGTATTTGGCTTTTTGTGAATCTGAATGTATTCGTGATATAAGTAATTAACAATTTCTTCATTTCTTGAATGTACGGTTAATTGTATTTTTGGTGCCCTTATATGTAACAGCTCAACGAAACCCCAATCTAACGGTCCGTGCCTTATGTTTTGGTCAATTGTATACATCTGATCGGACTGTCCTTTCAATTGTGAAAATAACGTATAAGTCGTCGAATCGTAATCTATAGACAAACGTATGTCTGATATTTGACTACAATTTACATCTGAAGGCATGTTTTTAAAATATAATGGCGTAAAAACGTTACAACTATTATCCATGAATTGTCGTCCGGAATACATGGCATTCATTTGTTCACTTATGGTCATATTTGCCAAAATGTCCTTAATTTTTGTTTTATTGTTAAAATGTTTTTCACGATTATGTTTGGTTAGTGTATATAATTTATCCAACGATATACTAATCGCAGGCATTGATATGATCCCATTGTTAATGAATGTGACAGAAGTTATGGTTTTAAACGAGAAATAGATTTGACATATTTTGATAATTTGATACAAACATGTAATGAAACAAATTGTAAAGAATATTATATGAAAGATATGATCACGAGTTATACGATTAGCAATATTACTAATGAAGATATTCATTATGAGTTATTTATGCATTATAAACAAGTGTACAATCGACATGAGAGTAATCTTTTACAATAGTATTTAATTGAATTTTAACTTTTTTCTATGGGGGAGTATATGGGAGAGGGTTTTATATCGATTTCACCAAATTTGAGCGCTTTTTTTTTTGAATTTTTTATTTTTTCTATGGGAGTTTATGCATTATAAACAAGTGTACAATCGACATGAGAGTAATCTTTTACAATAGTATTTAATTGAATTTTAACTTTTTTCTATGGGAGAGTATATGGGGGAGGGTTTTTTGTTTTGGCCATTATCCCGAAAGTTACATCATAGGATTTTTTCTTACTATTACATTCCTATTCTACTTTTTAATTCTCTACACGATAGGCAAATTCATTTTTTGGAAGCTAAAAATGCACCTCGATGCCGGAATGAATTCTATAGATTACTCTGAAACTTTGTGGGTGACCACCGAAACTATTTCTAGAGTATATTGGTCCGTCGCTCCACTCCTACCGGGGAAATACTCTGAATAATCACAAACAAACTAGATTACATTTAAAGTTTTAGTTAGTTTAATTTCCGATACTTTAGTTTACGATATCTTGGGTTTATTATTCACTATAGTTTTTATTAATTAACAAATCTGTTTCTAAATATAATTAAATGTTTTGTATTTATATAATTGAATCCATTAAATAAATATAATAACTACTTTTATTTTCATGAAAAATATTTAATTAGCACATTATGTATACATTATAATATAATGTATTCATATAATAATATTATTGTGACATTTATAGAAATGACATTTTATCGATTAATAAATATGATAAATTAACAACAAATATAAAATTGATTTTAATATTTCCATTATAATTGCTATAAAAATAAATGTAAGAAGAAGTAAACAAACTGTTAATTACTAGTAATATCTGATAAATGTTTTAAATTATTTTTAATTAGAAATGACTTCAATTTTTGTTTCTCTCTTTTGCCTGAATTTTGTGCAACAATTTCTAAGTGAAAAATAATTTTTATAATAATTAATGACTACTTGTTTATTAAGAATAAATATCGATAAATAATTAACAATACGTTTGTATAAAATGTTCAGAATATTTGATAACATAATTATAGAGAATCCAAACCAAAAACCGATAAGACTTCCAACAAATGACACAAACTCTTCAAACAATATTCTGGGCGTATGTTTGACATACACTTCAGGAAAGTCTGTGAAATCAATGATTACATTAATGCTATCGTTTGGTGAATAATATTCATAACTTTGAACGACAACTTCATAGTAATCGGAATAACATGGACTTTGTTGCGGACATTTTGCTAAACATATTTTGCTAACCATTTTATAATCGTTAGTATAATTATCATAATTTATGGGCTTTACTGGATTATTATCATTTATAGCGGCATTTATTGAATCAAAAATTGTAATGTTTAACGGTTTGTATGACGAGTAAACTCCTGGCCACTGATTATACCGTACAATCAGCTCATCCCGCATACAGTGTTCAATACAGTCGTCTCTATTTGTAAAATTAATTTTGTTATAATCATAACAATCCGTTTCGTATGGTTTAACCATTTGTTCAACGCTTGTCTTTTTCATTAAAACTCCGTAAACAGTGTTTGGCTTTTTGTGAATCTGAATGTAATCGTGATTAAAGTAATTAACAATTTCATCGCGTCTTGAATTTACGGTAATCTGTATTTTTGATGCGTTTATATCCGAAAGCCGTATTAAACCCCAATCTAATGGCCCATACCGTATGTTTTTGTCAATGGTATACATATTATTGAGCTGTCCTTTCAATTGGGAAAATAACGTATAAGTCGTGAAATTATAATCTAAAGACAAACGTATGTCTGATATTTGACTACAATTGACATCTGAAGCAATGTCTCGGAAATATAACGGCTTAAAAACTCCGCAATACTTATCAATAAATTGGTTCCCGGAATACATGGCATCCATTTGTTCACTAATTGTCATATTTGCCAAAATGTCCATAATTTCAATCTCTGTTTTATTATTGAAATGTTTTTCACGATATTCTTGTGTTAATGTATAGGATTTTTCAAAGGATATGCTGACCGCAGGCAATGATATTACCCTATCGTTTACGAACGTGACATAAGTTATAGTTTTGAACGAGAAATACATTTCACATATTTGTATGATTTGATACAAACAAGTAATGAAACAAAATGTAAAAAATATTACACGAAAGATATGATCACGAGTTATACGATTAGCGATATTTCGTGGAAAGGTATTCATTATGAGAGCTTTTAAAGAGAAAGTTATTTATTATTATCACAAAAATCAAACCACATTTAAAGTACTTTAGTCTATAATATTTTGTATGTCTATTATTCAGTATAGTTTTTATCGATTATATTTAAATAATATAATATGTTTTTATTTATATAACAAAATCCATTTACTAAATATAATAACTTTATTTTAGCAAAAAAAAAATATTTATTTAGGACATTATGCATACATTACATTATGTTTTATTAAAATTACTTATATTAATTAATTTATACAAATATAATAAATCAATAACAATGTATTAAATGTAAGTAACTAGATTACATTTAAAGTTTTAGTTAGTTTAGTTTCCGATACTTTAGTTTATGATATTTTAGGTTTATTATTCAGTAGAATTTTTATTAATTAACAAATCTGTTTCTCAATATAATTAAATGTTTTGTATTTATATAATAAAATTTATTAAATAAATATAATAACCTTTTAATTTCGTGAAAAATATTTATTTAGCACATTATGCATACATTATAATATAATGTATTTATATAATATTTTTATTTTGACATTTATAGAAATGACATTTTATCGATTAATAAATATGATAAATTAACAACAACTATAAAATTGATGTTAATATTTCCATTCTAATTGCTATTTAAACATAAATGTAATAATAAGTAAACAAACTGTTAATTACTAGTAATATCTGATGTGTTTTAAATTATTTCTAATTAGAAATGACTTCAATTTTTGTTTCGCTCTTTTGCCTGAATTTTGTGCAACAATTTCTAAGTGATAAATAATTATTAATGATTACTTGTTTATTGAGAATAAATATCGATAAATAATTAACAATACGTTTATATAAAATGTTCAGAATATTTGATAACATAATTATAGAGAATCCAAACCAAAAACCGATAAGACTTCCCACAAATGACACAAACTCTTCAAACGATAGTTTAGGCGTATGTTTGACATACACTTCGGGAAAGTCAGTGAAATCAATGATAACATTAATGCTATCGTTTTGTGTATAAAATTCATAACTTTGAACAACAACTTCATAGTAATCTGAAAAACATGGGCTTTGTTGCGGACATTTTGCTAAACATATTTTGCTAATCACTTTATAATTGTCTATATATTCATCATGATTTACAGGATTTATTGAATTATTATAATTAAAGGCGGCATTCATTGAATCAAAACAAGTAATGTTCATCGGTTTGTATGACGAGTAAACTCCCGGCCATTTGCTGTACTGTATAATCAGCTCATTCAACATACAATGTTCAAAACAGTCTTCTCTATTTGTAAAATTAATTTTGCTATAATTATAACAATCCGTTTCGTATGGTTTAACCATTTGTTCAACGCTTGTCTTTTTTATTAAAACTCCGTAAACAGTGTTTGACTTTTTGTGAATCTGATTGTATTCGCGATTTAAGTAATTAACGATTTCATCACTCCTTGAATGTACGGTTATTCGTATTTTTGGTGCGTTTATATCTGTCAGCCGTATTAAACCCCAATCTAACGGCCCATACTTTACGTTTTTGTCGATCTCATACATATTATTTGGTTGTCCTTTCAATTGGGAAAATAACGTATATGTCGTGAAAGTATAATCAATAGACAAACGTATGTCTGATATTTGACTACAATTGACATCTGAAGCAATGTCTCTGAAATATAACGGCTTAAAAACTCCGCAATACTTATCGATAAATTGGTTCCCGGAATACATGGCATCCATTTGTTCACTAATTGTCATATTTGCCAAAATGTCCATAATTTCAATCTCTGTTTTATTATTGAAATGTGTTTCGCGATATTCTTCTGTTAATGCATTGGATTTATCAAATGATATGCTGACCGCAGGCAACGATATTACCCTATCGTTTACGAATGTGACATAAGTTATCGTTTTGAACGAGAAATACATATCACATATTTGTATGATTTGATACAAACAAGTAATCAAACAAAATGTAAAAAATATTTTACGAAAGATATGATCACGAGTTATACGATTAGCGATATTTTGTGGAAAGGTATTCATTATGAGAGCTTTTAAAGAGAAACTTATTTATTATAATCACAAAAATCAAACCACATTTTAAGTACTGTACTTTAGTCTATAATATTTCGTATGTCTATTATTCAGTATAGTTTTTATCGATTTTAATTAACAAATTTGATTATTAATATAAGATTTTTTTATTTATATAACAAAATTCACTTACTAAATATAAGAACACATTTTATTTAGAGCAAAAAAAATATTTATTTAGGACATTATGCATACATTACATTATGTTTTATTAAAATTACTTATATTAATTAATTTACACAAATATAATAAATCAATAACAATGTATTAACAATTGAAACTTTTAATATCTAATATCACTATAAAATAATTAAATGTCAATTAAAAAACCTTTAATTAATATCTATTTTTGGGAAATTAGATATTTTTTCTGAATTATAATCAATTGAATTCTGTTTAGAAATGTTTTCAATTTTTGTTTTTCTCTTTCGCCTTAATTTTGTGCAACAATTTCGGCAATTAATTAATACATTATGATTACTATTATTGACGATAAATATTGACAAATAATTAACTATACGTTTCATTACAATTGTCAAAATATTTGAAAACATAATTATAGAGAACCCAAACCACAAACCGATAAGACTTCCCACAAATGACACAAACTCTTCAAACGATAGTTTAGGCGTATGTTTGACATACACTTCGGGAAACTTTCTGAAATCAATGGCAACATTAATGGTATTATTTTCTACATAAAACTCTGTACTCTGAACTATAAATTCATAATACTCTGAATAACATGGACTTTGTTGCGGACATTTAGCTAAACATATTTTGCTAATTACACGCCAATGATTATTAAACGTATTATTAACATCACTATAGGCGGCATCAATTGAATTAAAAAAAGTCATGTTTATTGGTTTGTAAGCCGCGTAACTTCCCGGCCATTGATTATACCATACAATTAGCTTATCCCGCATACAGTGTTCAATACAGTTGTCTCGGTTTATAAAATCAATTTTGCTATAATTATAACAATCGGTTTCATATGGTTTAGCCATTTGTTCAACGCTTGTCTTTTTAATTGCTATTCCGTAAACAGTGTTTGACTTTTTGTGAATCTGAATGAATTCGTGCTCTAAATAATCGACAATCTCTTCATGTCTTGAATGTATGTTTATCTGTATTATTGATGAGTTTATATTAAAGAGCTCTAATAAACCCCATTCTAACGGCCCGTACTCTACGTTTCTGTCAATTGTATACATTTGATCGGACTGTCCTTTCAATTGCGAAAATAACGTATAAGTCGTGAAATTATAGTTTAATGACAAACGTATGTCTGATATTTGACTACAATTTACACCTGAAGGCAGATCTTTGAAATATAACGGCTTTAATACTTTACAATTCGTATCCAAGAATTGTTGTCCGGAATACATGGCATTCATTTGTTCACTAATTGTCATATTTGCCAAAATGTCCATAATTTGAGTCTCGGTTTCATTATTAAAATGTTTTTTGCAATATTCAGGAGTTAATGCATCCAATTTATTAAACGATATGCTAATCGCAGGCAAAGACTGTATTTTATCGTTAATAAATGTAACAAAAGTTATGGTTTTATACGAGAAATACATTTCACAGATTTGGATGATTTGATACAAACATGTGATGAAACAAAATGCAAAGAATATGACATGAATTATATGATAACGAGTTACACGATTAGCAATATGTTTTATAATATTTTTCATTATTTGAATATTATGTTAAACTTATTTTACAAAACAAATATTTAATATTACAAGAGGACTAACTAAATATACTTTATGTAATTTTCCTTATACATTTAATATTTAGTATAGTTTATATTGATTTTAATTAGCAAGATATTCATTATGAGATCTTTTAAAGATGATAATTTATTATTATAGAGTGCAAAAAAATGCATTTTTAATGCGTTAGTCACAGAAAAACTTAACTTTATATACAATTCATATACAACTTTATAATAAATTCAATTTAATTTTATTTTCATTTTGTACAAAAAATAATTTTTTCTGTGACTAACGCATCATAAATGCATTTTTTTGCATTCTATATTTATTATTAAAGCTAGAAATTATATTTAAAATGTATATTTCAACATGATTCATTAATGAGATTTCACATTAAAAGTATTAGATGCAAAACATACAAAATTACACTTTAATATACTGTATATTTTTTGTCACCAAAGTGTCACTTTTTTTCTAGCCATATTTATTATAATCAGTAAAATCAAACCACATTTAAAGTGCTTTAGTTTGTAATATTTTGTGTGTATATTATTGAGTATAGTTTCTATTGATTTTAATTAACAAATTGTATTATTAATATAAAATGTTCTTTATTTATATAACAAAATCCATTTAATAAATATAATAACAAATTCTATTTTAGCAAAAACATATTTATTTAAGACATTATGCATACGTTACATTATGTTTTATTAAAATTACTTATATTAATTAATTTACACAAATATAATAAATCAATAACAATGTATTAACAATTGAAACTATTAATATCTAAAATCACTATAAAATAATTAAATGTCAATTAAAAATTTTTTTAATTAATATCGATTTTTGGAAAATTAGATATTTTCTTTGAATTAGAAATTGTTTCAATTGATATCTGTTTAGAAAATTCTTCAATTTTTGTTTTTCTCTTTTGACTTAATTTTGTGCAACAATTTTGGCAATTAATTAATACCTGATTATTATTGAGGATAAATATTGATAAATAATTAACTATACGTTTGAATAAAATTGTCAAAAAATTTGAAAACATAATTATAGAGAACCCAAACCACAAACCGATAAGACTTCCCACAAATGACACAAACTCTTCAAACGATAGTTTAGGCGTATGTTTGACATACACTTCGGGAAACTTTTTGAAATCAATGGCAACATAAATGCTATCGTTTGGTGTATAAAATTTATAACTTTCGACAACAACTTCATAATACTCTGAATAACATGGACTTTGTTGCGGACATTTAGTTAAACATCTTTTGTTAATTACACGCCAATAATTATCAAACGTGTCATCACTATAGGCGGCTTCAATTGAATTAAAAAAAGTCATGTTTGTTGGTTTGTAAGCCGTGTAACCTCCCGGCCACTGATTATATTGTACAATCAGCTCATCCCGCATACAATGGTCAATACAGTCGTCTCGGTTTATAAAACTAATTTTGCTATAATTATAACAATTGGTTTCATATGGTTTAGCCATTTGTTCAACGCTTGTCTTTTTAATTGAAATTCCGTAAATAGTGTTTGACTTTTTGTGGATCTGAATGTATTCGTGCACTAAATAATTGGCAATCTCTTCATGTCTTGAATGTATGTTAATCTGTATTTTTGATGCGTTTATATAAAATAACTCTAATAAACCCCATTCTAACGGCCCGTACCTTAAGTTTCTGTCAATTGTATACATCTGATCGGACTGTCCTTTCAATTGCGAAAATAACGTATAAGTCGTTGAATTATAGTTTAATGACAAACGTATGTCTGATATTTGACTACACTTTACATCCGAAGGCAGATCTTTGAAATATAACGGCTTTAATACTTTACATTTCTTATCCAAGAATTGTTGTCCGGAATACATGGCATCCATTTGTTCACTAATTGTCATATTTGCCAAAATGTCCATAATTTGAGTCTCAGTTTTATTATTGAAATGTTTTTTGCAATATTCAGGAGTTAATGCATCCAATTTATTAAACGATATACTAATCGCCGGCAAAGACTGTATCTTATCGTTGATAAATGTAACAAAAGTTATGGTTTTATACGAGAAATACATTTCACATATTTTGATGATTTGATGCAAACATGTGATGAAACAAAATATAACGAATATAACATGAATTATATGATAACGAGTTACACGATTAGCAATATATCTCAAAAGATTTTTCATTACTTGTAAATTATATTATGTTAAACTTATTTTATAAAACAAATATTCAATATTACAAGATAACTAACTAAATATAAAGTACTTTATGTAACCTCCCTTATAGATTTAATATTCAGCATAGTTTATATCGATTTTAATTAACAAGATATTGAATCTTAAGATCTTTTAAAGTAATTTATTTAATTTATAATCACAAAAATCAAACCACATTTAAAGTGGTTTAGTTTGTAATATTTTGTGTATCTATTATTCAGTATAGATTTTATCGATTTTAATTAACAAATTTGATTATTAATATAAAGTGTTTTTTATTTATATAACAAAATTCATTTACTAAATATAATAACACATTTTATTTTAGTAAAAACATATTTATTTAGAACATTATGCATACATTACATTACGTTTTCTTCAAATTACTTATATTAATTAATGCACATAAATATTACAAATCAATAATAATGTATTAACAATTAAAACTTTTAATATTTATAATCGCTATAATATAAATCAAATGTTAATTAAATAAAACCTTAATTAATATTGATTCCTGGAAAATGAGATATTGAATGTATTTCAACTGAATTCTGTTTAGAAAAGTTTTCAATTTTTGCCTTAATTTTGTGCAACAATTTTGGCAATTAATTAATACATTATTATTGACGATAAATATTGATAAATAATTAACTATACGTTTGAATAAAATTGTCAAAAAATTTGAAAACATAATTATAGAGAACCCAAACCACAAACTGATAAGACTTCCAACAAATGACACAAACTCTTCAAACGATAGTTTAGGCGTATGTTTGACATACACTTCGGGAAAGTCTGTGAAATCAATAATTACATTAATGAAATCGTTTTGTGTATACAATTCATAACTTTGAACAACAACTTCATAATACTCTGAATAACACGGACTTTGTTGCGGACATTTAGCCAAACATATTTTGCTAATCACTTTCCAATCGTTTGCAAATGTATTATAAGTAATGACGGAATTTATTGAATCAAAAAACGTAATGTTTATCGGATTGTGTGCCGAATAAACTCCCGGCCATTTATTGTACCGTATAATCAGCTCATTTAACATACAGTGTTCAAAACAGTCGTATTTATTGGTGAAATCTATTTTAGTATAATTATAACAATCGGTTTCGTATGGTTTAGCCATTTGTTCAACGCTTGTCTTTTTCACTAAAACTCCGTAAACAGTGTTTGACTTTTTGTGAAACTGAATGTATTCGTGATTCAAATAATTGCAAATCTCATCACGTCTTGAATGTAAGGCTATCTGTATTTTTGATGCGTTTATATTTAATAGCCGTATGAGACCCCAGTCTAGCGGCCCATCTTTTAAGTTTTTGTCGATGACATACATCTGATCGGATTGTCCTTTCAATTGCGAAAATATTGTATAAATTGTAAAATTATAGTTTAATGACAAACTTATGTTTGATATTTCACTACAATTGATACTCGAAGGCATGTCTTTGAAATATATTGGTTTTAATACTTTACAATTCTTATCCAGAAATTGGTTCCCGGAATACATGGCATCCATTTGTTCACTAATTGTCATATTTGCCAAAATATCGTTGATTTCAATTTGGGTTTTATTACTCAGATATCTTCGCCGATATTCATCTGTTAATGCATTGGATTTATCGAAAGCAATGCTAATCGCAGGCAACGACTCAATCCTATTATTGATGAATGTGACAGAAGTTATGGTTTTGTACGAGAAATACATTTCACATATTTGGATAATTTGATACAAACAAGTGATGAAACAAAATATAAATAATATTAAATGAAAGATATGATCACGAGTTATACGATTAGCAATAAATCTTAAAGGAATGTCCATTTTCTTATACGGTATCTGTTAGTCTTATATTATCAATACTAAATATATTATTTTATATGCCAGGTACTTTATTCACTATTTTTATTCATTATACCATTAATGATATGGAATCTTTTTGTAATTATATTTTTAAAAAAGATTTTTATTACTTTAGGTACATATTATAAATTATTTTATTAATATTGATAATATCATAATAATAAAATATAAATAAGATCAATGTCAATCACATTAAGGGCAATAATAGTTGCCATAGTAAATGATAGTTTTAATTTGTTATAAATTATAACTTATAATATATCAAATTCATTTGTTGTAATTTTAAATTCATTGAGGTAACTTTTTCTACATTATGTTATTAATCGATAACAACATGTGGTAATTTAGGTGATTTATTAAAATTAATATTTGTCACAGTGCTTTTCTGAAATGTAGTGCAATTAATATTGGGGTCAGTTTTATAATTATTGATTTTAACTGTTTTACAATTTATGAATTGAAAAACATTTTGTTTAATTGACATTATTTTTTGGGCAATGAGTATAGAAAATGAATTAAACATATAATTAACGAAAACATAGCAAATATTGGATAACATAATGATTGAGAAACCAAACCATA
>CAJPIZ010001907.1:0-15120 GCA_905368565.1 Medioppia subpectinata | reverse complement strand
CTCTCTCTCTCTCTCTCTCTCTCTCTCTCTCTCTATTAAATGTGGTATTAATGATATATTTGACCAGGTACTTTCTTGGCAAACAACCACTTACCTACCATTTACATACCCGACCCCATACGACGACGATATAAGCATTTGGTATTGGGTTTGGGCTGTGATTGCGATCCCAATAATTATCATCGTTTGTATCGCTATTTGCGTCAGAAGACGACGTTTGAGGCGAAAGACAAATCGCACCACAAATACTGTAAACACTGAATCGCAACCACCGGCGCAACCCATTCAAAGCCCCGTACAAACTACTGCCCCCTACCCCCGGCAGCCACAACCTGATCACACAAACAGTGCCAATTTTGCACCATATAACCCGAACATGGTCAACACACCTCCACCCTTTCCATATATGGGCATACCATACGGTCCAATGGGTCCAATGGATCCACGTTTTGCCGCATTTGGTCAGTTTGGTGGTCCGCGACCCCAGGGTTTCCCCGGATTTGCGCCCAATTTTTACCCACAAAATTTTCCAATGCCTTTCGGTCCGCGGCCTACCGCTTACCCGACGGCTTCGGACGCACCGCCAGCCTATACACCAACCGATGAATCGCCACACAATTCGTTTGTCCCTATCATTGGCGCCTTTCCAGACCCGCATCAAACAGTTCCAGTCGTATCGAGTGATCCTATTGTGACAAATATTATCCCGGATGAGCCCACAACCTCTGATCCTAATCGATTGGGTGAACAGCATGTTTACTCTAAAAGCTAAATAATTGCGAGCAATTGGTTGTAATATAATGTAATATTTATTAAAAATTTACATAGTTTTATTTTTTAGTTAGTTTTAATTTTTGTTGTGTCAAAATATAATACTTGTAATAAATATTAAATTCATACATGTATGAATTTTATCCATTTTTGTATAAATAATTAATTTAAATTCAAATTAATAATTGTGTAAGAACTACACTTGGTACTTGGTGATGTTTATTTACTAATTTGCACACGAATTATATTATTGATATACAGGTAGATTTATCGGTTTATTGTTTCGTTGTTCGCTTCGGTCTTAATATATAAAAATATTCAAAACCATAATAAAACAATTATACAATAAAACATTCACAAAACTTTTATTGTTACTATACTTTGTTTTGATGTAACATTTAACTAATTTGTAAAATAATTGTATAGTAACTTATATCATCAAATTAAAACTTAATTTTATAAATATTGTGGTAAATTTAGTTTATATCTGTTTATTCTGATATAATTTATGCATAATTATAACATTTCTACAGTTTAACGCTAATTGTAAAAATTTTATAAACACAATTTTAGTAATGCAATTAGTTAGCTGTCGTGAATTATATTTGTAAGTTATTATTATCTGAAATAACCTTCTAATTATCAGATTCTGCATTATATGATTTATAAATTATAATACAGAACAATAAAGTTTGCTGCAAACTAGTAATTGTTAGCAAACTATATATTTATGATTAGTGGGTAAAAACAATCATTTTTGTTAAGAATATGGAGTCTAGAATATTGTTAACAACATTTATATTTCTTATTATTTGTTCAATTGTTTTGAGTAACTATTTAGACAATGCACCAAAAGTGGGCAGATCTAAACATGGTTATCGTAAGCCAACAGATTATAAAATCAAAAATTCAACATGTTCATATGACTCGAATTGTCCCGGATATAACAGCGCTTGTGTCGACGGCTGGTGTTATTGCAAACCTGATTATATCTATAATAATTACACGAAGCAATGCGTGAAATATAATTGCAATCAAAATAGTACCACAAAAAGTTATTGCCACCCCAAACATGATAATCGATACTGTGATTCATTTTGGGGCTGTAAGTGTATTAATGATTACCGCGAAGACATTTTCAATGGACACAAATGTGTAAGTCATTATGATCACTCTCTCTCTCTCTCTCTCTCTCTCTCTCTCTCTCTCACCAGTATAATAATAAATATGTATTTGTTCTAGGTGCGAGATGGACAAACAAAGCCACGCCCAGAGTGGATAAATCCCTCGAATGTGGATAAATCAAAATATGGTTATAAGAAACGAACTGATTATAAAATCCGAGATTCAACATGCTTTAGTGACGCGAGTTGTCCCGGCTTTAACAGCGTATGTGTTGACCGCTATTGTTATTGTAAACCCGATTATGTCTTTAATAACTACACTAAGAAATGTGTAAATTATGATTGCAATAAAAATGCCACCACAAGAAGGTATTGTAATCCAAAGCATGACATCCATAGACATTGCGATTCATTTTGGGGCTGCAGTTGTATTGATGGCTATCGCGAAGACCTTTTCAATGGAAACAAATGTGTAAGTAACCATGCTTTCTCTCTCTCTCTCTCTCTCTCTCTCTCTCTCTTAATCCTATGGAGCTTTTTCCATAGACTTAACATGGACTAATGTTATCCTATGGGTAATGTTAATCCTATGGGAAAAAATTTCCTATGGGAAAGCGAAATATGAAGGGAAAGGGTAGTTTTTCTCCATGTTAATTTTATGAGACTAATGTTAAGTCTATGGAAGAATGCTTTAACATGGGTTTCTATGGGATTACAGCTTAAGTCTATGGCATAGGAATAACATGGGCAATGCTAAGTTTATGGCATAGGGATAACATGGGTAATGCTAAGTCTACGGGACTAATGATAAGTCTATGTGTAATGTTAAGTCTATGGCATAGTGATAACATGTATAATGCTAAGTCTATGGGAGTAATGTTATTTCAATGAGATAATGCTTTTTCTATAGAGATATACTAAATGAATCTGACAATAAATAGAACTAATTCTTGTAAAAAACATTCAAAATTTTCAAAATAACAATAGTGAAAGTATTCCAACAATCGTATTGAAAAATTTAAAATCTTTTGATGCATTTCCCGAATAGTGGTTAACGTATAGCATCGCTGTGTGATCCTTGTTTTCTTATGTTTTGTTTATATTCTCCCATATTTCCAAGACATAGTTATTATGATTTATATTTGTATATTAATTAATTAATTGTAATTTTATTTCATGTACACAGATAGCAAACTTCTTAGGTCAAGGTTATTCCCAAATTGATGAGGGATTCCCTATTGTTGTACCAGCCCCTGCACGGCCTTACTTTTTGCAGATCCTGGTCAATGATTTGACATACATGATTACATTCATGAAGACTATTCAATCATAATACTATTAATACGGATAAATATATTTATTTTTTAATGTTATAATTACAATTATATACAGTATGTAATTTAATAAATAAATATTATATTTTAAATAAAATTAAATTGGAGTATTTCTAAACATCAAGCCAAAATAATTATTTTAATCATTATTATCATCTTCTTGAGATGCGATTTAATCTAATAATATTTACAGATATATTATTCTTTCTGTTATCTGTAATATTATTGACAAATGTCCATGTTAGAAAATTATAATTGCACCGTTGCTTTATATAAGTCATTATTTTATAGAAATAATTAAAAGAAAAAAATTTGATTAAAATTTTACGCAAAAATTGTGTCAATAATAATATATTGAATTCAAACCATAGACTAATAACACTCGCCGTTAGACTAATGTATTCTTCGGCAGACATTTTCAGTGATATCTCGTATACAGTCGTCGGCTCTGACGGCATATGTATTATAAACGGCATAAAATGATTACCATGGTTATATTCAATTGTATAATCAACCATGTAGAAATATTTAATGCAATCCATTTTACCATCACATTCACTTTTACAATCTGCATAAATTTTAGTATCACTGGAATTATCAAAATATAATCTAGCTATTCCATTTTGATCTTGATAATATAGAACATTATTTGGATGCAATGCACTGTTTTTACGTGCATATAGTGTTCGAATGCAACGATAAATACAATTATCTCTCGATTTAATATTACGGCCACTGAAACATGGTTTAGAATGATAGTTGTATTTAACAACAGTTTGCCTGTATTTAATGTGATTATTTATAGTACAGTTAAAAATGCGCTTATTTTGAGGCAAAAGTAAATGCGTTCACCAAATGAATGAATATAAATATTCATATAATTATATTGTGATGAAAATAGTTGCTCGTTTATTTTTAACCACAATTCAGTATGAATAATGTGGTTTATAGGATCGTTCGGCTACCCCCTCCCCCCCCGACCCCCCNTAGGATCGTTCGGCTACCCCCTCCCCCCCCGACCCCCCCCACCCTATGGGATTTAACATGGGATTCCAGCTTAAGTCTATGGCTATACTTTAACATGGGTAATGCTAATCCTATGGAGCTATTTCCATAGACTTAACATGGGCTAATGTTATCCTATGGGTAATGTTAATCCTATGGGAGACTATTTTTCTATGGGAAAGCGAAATATGAAAGAAAAGGGTAGTTTTTCTCCATGTTAATCCTATGGGATTAATGTTAAGTCTATGGAAGAATGCTTTAACATGTGTTTCTATGTGATTACAGCTTAAGTCTATGGCATAGGGATAACATGGGTAGTGCTATGTCTATGAAATGTGCTATCAAAGGCTTTATTAAAGGGATTTTAACATTTGGTGACTATAAGCGCGCACTGCATTGAAAAGGCTATGAAAGGCTTTATTAAAAGGATTTTTAACTTTTGGTGACTATAAGCGCGCACTGCATTGAAAAGGCTATGAAAGGCTTTATTAAAAGGATTTTTAACTTTTGGTGACTATAAGCGCGCACTGCATTGAAAAGCCTATAGATTTAAAAGCCGTTGTATTGAATTAAATCATTCATTGATTTCAAATCATTGAATACACATCTGCTTTTTATTGCTTTATTTGAGATTTTCTTAACCTATCATTTGAATTACTATTTTGCGTTTGTATTTTGTTTGATAACTGAGTTCTTTGTTTGTGCAATGCCTTTACAGAGATCTCCAGAGGCGGAAGCGAAGAGAAGAAAGGCGAGAAATAATAAGAAAAAGAAAAGAGCGGATCGAAGCCCTCAATATCTGGAAAGACGACAAGAAAGAGATAAGAGTAGACATAAAACAGAGACGAGTCGTAGTGCTTCTCAACAGGATAAGCGGAAGGGAGAAAAAAGATCTCGAAAGGAGGGCGACAGGAGTCCAGCGCGAAAAATAAGACGTGACGAAAGAAGTGAAAAGCGGAAATCTGAATGGAGCGAATTACGAGCTATTGATCGTCTTGATTATAACACTCGAATACTTTCATACGAAGAGGCGTTAAAAGAGGGACCGATACATTCATGTAATTGCTGTGATTGTCTTTTCTTTAAGAGACAGATCAGACAAATTGATAAGAAGTCACTGGAGAGAGATGTTGGCGTAGAGTTTCTGGACAGTGTGTGCTTAATGCCTACGAGTGAATCAACTGTAATCTTCTGCTCGACTTGTTATGGGCACATAATAAATAACCAGATTCCGCGGCTGGCCATATGTAGAGGTCTGGCGTTTCCAGAGATACCTAACGAATTGAAAGAACTGACAATAACTGAAGAGCGTCTCGTTGCGCCTATTCTGCCATTTGTACAGATACGCGAACTGAAAGTCGGGAAACAGTTTCAAGTTAAAGGAAATGTGGTGAACGTTCCCATCAATGTGGAGACGACTGTATCGGCCCTTCCGAGGACTTTCGATAATTCTCAAACTGTTCAGTTGAAACTGAAACGCGCGTTAAAACATAAGAGCGACTACTACTTTGATGTTATTAGACCAAAGGTTGTGTTAACGGCCGCCAGATATTTGATTAAACAGCCGCTGTATAAAGGAATAGAATTGAATACAAACTGGAGTAATGATGAGGTGATGCCGTTCATTTGTGACCCGATTAATAACGACGATAGCGATTCCGACACCGATTTCATCGACGAGAAGGTATACATATTTTATTGCTAATTTCTCGATCGATTGCTAATAAATGAATTGATTCTATAATAGTGGGACGAAACTATTGGCACAGAACAAGTAAACCCAAATCCTGATGAGACTTTTCTGGCCCAGGGTTTAGTGCTTGCGCCCGGAGAAGGTGTGACTCCAGTATCTGTGTTTAGCGATGAGTTTTTAGAAGAGAAATGTTTCCCAAAGATTTATGGCGGACGGCCTCGTAATGTCGATAAGGCCCTCCATTATAGCGAGATCGTCAAGTTTGTTATCATTAAAATTATAGATTTTGTATGAAATATTAACATAAATATTGCTTTAATAGATCTGAAATAAAGCGGACCGATAGACGGTGTTGTGTGCCTCCTAAACTGTTCTTCAACTATCGGGTAAAAGAACAGATAGCTCACCGCGGAGCTGTGTCTACGCATCTGCGAATGACCACAGGATTGAAGTCGATTAACGCCGGCCAAGCGCTTAATAAGGATTTTATGACAGATATGGAAAAGAAGGATAAGGCGTATAGTGTTCTAAAAGACGATCGGTCTTCTCCCGCTTACTGGCAGGCGCGAAAGCGTGATTTGATGGCTATGATCCGACAATTGGGGATCCCAACACTGTTCTTGACTCTATCGGCCGCTGAGACACACTGGAACGAACTATTGGTGATATTAACTAAAGTATTGTATCATAAGGTTATCACAGAAGAAGAGGCTTCGAAGCTGTCTTGGATGGAGAAGTGCGAATTAATTCAAAAAGACCCGGTGACGTGCGCTCGGTATTTCGATCACCGCATCAAAGAGCTCTTTAAACTCTTGAAGGCCGTGAATGGACCGTTCGGTGATCATGAAATCCTAGAGTTTTATATCAGAATCGAGTTTCAACACAGAGGCAGTCCACACATTCACTGCCTCATTTGGTTACAAGGTGCGCCTGTGTTTGATATATCGTCTCCCGAATCGTGGGTTGATTGCGAGAGTTTTATCGACTATTTAATAACGTGTGATGTTCGCGACCGTGAGATTGAAGGACTGGTCCCTCTTCAATACCATAAGCACTCAAAGACGTGTCGCCGCTTGAGACGAGATGCTGAGATTTGCCGCTTCGGAATTCCGTACTTTCCTATGGATTCGACTCGAGTGTTGGATAATCTCTCTATTGAAGACATGACTGACGACCAGCGGAAGGATTTGGACGATAAATTAGCGCGAATTAAGAGTGAACTGATACTCATTGATGACAAACTTAAGAGTATGTATTGCTTATACTTTATAATATATTTAGATTTTATTATATTTATAGGTAATAAGCGGATAATTAGTTTCGAGAAGTTCTTATCAGTAATCGGACTCTCGAACGACGAGTATATTCGTGTTATTCGCACCACAATAAGGCGACCAACTGTATTTCTTCGGCGAGAACCTTCTGGCATACGAACGAATGGTTATAATAAAGAGATTCTTATACGCCACAGAGCAAATATGGATATACAGTTCATACTCGATCCGTATGCCTGCGTAAACTATATACTCAATTATATTAATAAGTCTGACCGGGGAATGTCTACACTCTTGAGGCAAGTAGTTGACGAATGCAACGCCGGTAATAAGACACACAAGCAAAAACTCTCAAGAATTTGCTCTCAATTTATAAACTGCTCTGAGGTCTCTGCACAAGAAGCGGTGTATATCCTTCTAAGTCTTCCGTTGTCAGAGAGTAGTAGAGCAACAATTTATATCAATACGGGTATAATATTATTGAAAGTAAAATAAAAATAAATTATAATTAAAATTCACGTGTATTACAGGACGGCCTGAAGAACGAATTAAGATATTAAAGTCTAAACGCGAACTGAAAGAATTGGACGGCCATTCGACAGATATTTTAAGTGTTGGCTTATTGGAGCATTATGTCCAAAGACCGCCAGAATTAGAGTCGACATCATTAGCTGAATTCGCGGCCAATTATAACATTAAAAAGAAATTGGGTATGAGAACAGCTCTTAACGGTGACAATAATGAGAACGGAGAAGACAGGAATGCTAAATACTTTCGTTTAAAAGACCGGTCGGCATATGTGATTAAACGCAAGAAGTCTAAGATTATCCGATTCCGGTATATAATTGTTATTATTTTGGTATTCAACCTCTTTCACGTTAATTTATTTAATAGAAAATACCGGAAAGAAGTCGAGCCCTTAAATTACTATCGCGAAAAATGCATGTTATATCAGCCTTGGCGTGATGAGCAAAAGGAACTGTTTGACTGTGATATTGAAGCGAAATATAACGCGAATTATGATCAAATCATTACTGTCGAGAAAAACTTCGTCCATCACTTGCAAAGTGATTTAGATTTAATTCAGGCAGAAATCGAACAAAATCTTCGTGACGAGTGGAAATTGATTGATGAAGAAGAGACGGCCGATACATATGCAATCCATGACTTGATCCGCAATGATGACGCCTTTGAAAAAGAATTACAAAAATCGGAAACTAATAATCCTTCGGCGGAAAGCTTTTTGTGTCCACAGGAGCTCAACAATAACAGTTATTACGAATTGATATCATCACTAAACGCGCGACAACGAGAATTTTTGTATGGATTAATGGGACACGTCAAACATAATAAAAACCCGTTTTACTACTTTCTAACTGGCGGTGCCGGTACCGGAAAATCAGTATTAATCCGCGCTGTGTTTCAATCACTCATTCGATGGTATAATGCGAATGAAAAAATTGGTGGACCAGAAGATATCAAAGTATTGTTGACGGGACCGACTGGTAAAAGTGCGTTCAATATCCGCGGCACTACAATTCACGCGGCCCTCGGTTTAACGACAAACGAGAATAAACAGGAGATTAAGTTCTTGAGCGCCGATAAGAAATCGACTCTGCGATCAAAACTCTGGCATTTAAGAGTATTAATAATTGACGAAATATCAATGGTAGGATCACAGAAATTCAAAGAGATAGACTCGGTGTTAAGACAAATATTTGATAAGAAAGAACCGTTCGGTGGAGTGTCAGTTCTCGCTGTTGGCGATCTGAACCAATTGCCTCCTGTTCGCGATAACGCCATCTATAAGAACCCGTCGCGAGGTTATGATGTATTGACGAATCAATTCCTTTGGCATTTGTTTAAAGTCTTTCGCTTGACTGAGATTATGAGACAAAAAGAGGACTTGGAATTCGCACAAGCATTGAATAATTTAGCGAATGGATGTCTGACTGATAGTGATAAACAGTTATTCACACGGTGTATTGTAAAGTCTGACGATAACGGAGTGATTCATTTGTTTACCACAAATCAAGCAGTCGACGAATATAATTCGCGAATTGTTTCTTATAATAAAAGCACTGGTTATATTAGCGAAGCCGTCGATACTGTGTCCCAAAATCATTCAGCAACTGTTCGCCAACAAGCACTGTACACTGTGTCCACATATGCCACGGCGAAAACACAGGGATTGGCGAGAAGAATATTGTTAAAAGTTGGTGTTCGGTATATGGTATCCACAAATATTAATATCACTGATGGTCTCGCGAACGGTACGACTGGTTGGCTCCGACAGATTGAACTCAATTCCGCTTCTAACGAAGTACAACGACTCTGGTTTGACTTTGGTGAGACAGATATCGGAAGGACCGCTCGTTCGAAGTTTAGACAGACATTATACGGCGAAAAACAATTAACACCAATTGATAGAATTGTTCGCGATATCAACGTCAAGCCTACCAACCGATATATCGCTGTTCATCGCCGCCAATTTCCTGTCATAATAGCCGAAGCAATCACTATTCACAAAAGTCAGGGCGAAACATACGATAAATTAGTAGTCGACTTGAGAGGAAGGTTCACCGCACCTATGATGTATACGGCGTTCAGTCGATCGCGGACAGCCCATGGTCTCCAATTAGTTGGAGCCGACATTATTAATTTCCCTAAACCCCGCGACGAGACGAGTGAATTGACTCACGAGTTTATACGATTAAATGGAGACGCCCGGCTCGAGTTTTCAAATACAATAACAATAACTGATGAACAGATTTGCTTGTATTATCAAAACGTGCCGTATTTTGTCGGAAAATCTACACATTTGGTTAGTGATATAAATGTTAAGAAATGTATGTTTATCGCTATCGTTGAATGCCGGGCCAATGGTCACCAACTCAATGGCTACCGTTTAGCGCATTTGTTTGAGAGCGGACCCAGACCGTGTGACCGGCCATTTGGAATTAACTTTTATATTCGAAATGATTATACAACATATAGTGAGAGTGATAGCGGGTATTTTGAAAGCGCTAACAGTCATATGGAATATCTTTTGGTTTCATTGACTGCTATTAATACCAGAGTTTTAATCGTATATATTGCGCCAACATTTCCGAAGAGAGAAGCTATTAAACAAATTCAATATTTAATTAACAAATATAAGAATGAGGACGACCGGCTATTAATTCTGGGTGACTTCAATATGGAGGTGAATAAGAAGGGATTAGAATTGATAGAAACGATTGAGTCATTTGGACTATATTTTCCTTTAACGATCGGTTCTCCCTCTAATAATTCTGGTTCACAATTGGACTACTGTTTTACAAGTAGGAAAAAGGACACGGCTGTGTATTATGAATCGCTTATCTCTGATCATAAGGCGATTATAACTTTTATAAACGAGTAATTGTAAGTTCAGGAAATATTGGTAATTAATAAAAATATTTAAATATTTTGTTTATTTTCAGAGATATAATAAAAACATGTATCGATTCGTTTTAATACCATTAGCACTTAATATATTGGTTTCTATTTAAGATAATTTTATTTAAATATTTTAATTGATAAATAAAATAAATTTTCCATAATTTTTCAATTGTATGTTATTTTAATGATAAACAAAATTATATGTATATACTGTTTTATCTGTTGCAAATTTCTTTACTCTTGAGGAAAATATAGCACGCAATAGAGAATTTTGTGAATGGTTATTTGCTTGAATGACTATGGCCAAGATATCAGCGAAAAATCAAGTCCGGTACACGGCGGGAAGTCTTGTCTTGAGATCAAATCCAGTTACCATTACCACTGATGGACGCATTGCACACCATAGAGTATTTGTGTGAATGATACTTGACTTGAATGACAATGGTCAAGATATCAGCGAAAAATCAGGTCCGGTACACTGCGGGAAGTCTTGTCTTGAGATCAGATCCAGTTACCATTACTACTGATGGACGCATTGCACACCATAGAGTATTTGTGTGAATGATACTTGACTTGAATGACTATGGCCAAGATATCAGCGAAAAATCAGGTCCGGTACACGGCGGGAAGTCTTGTCTTGAGATCAGATCCAGTTACCATTACCACTGATGGACGAATTGCACACCATAGAGTATTTGTGTGAATGATACTTGACTTGAATGACTATGGCCAAGATATCAGCGAAAAATCAGGTCCGGTACACGGCGGGAACTCTTGTCTTGAGATCAGATCCAGTTACCATTACCACTGATGAAAACATCGCTTACCGTAGAGTAATAATGTGACCGACAATTGATTTCTATACGCTAAGCGGTAATATATGCCAAAATATAACCCGGGCAAACAAAGCTTTACAGATTCTTCGGATCGCTTCCATAGATATTGGCTGCTGAGGAGGGAACCGCTCATGGTAGAGTATTGGTGTGAACGGCGATTGATTTCTATACGCTAGGCGGTAATATATGCCAAAATATAGCCCGGGCAAACAAAGCTTTACAGATTCTTCAGATAGGATCCATACATATTGTCTACTGATTCAACCTAAGCTATCTTTTAAACGCATGACGTTATTGTATTCATGTCTTAAATTCTAGTTCAATATATATTGACCTACATTTCATCAAATATAGGGATGAGCTCACCTAGTGTTTTTTGTGCTATGCCTTTTTCAATCTCACTCTTTTATAATTACGTAAATGAAACTATATGTTAGACATTACACATTACAAAAATGATAATTTCTTATTACATTCAAAAACGAGCCAATAGAAACTGGATTATTGTCAAAACTGTTTGGTAAACGCGTTTCTACTTTTAATCATAAATGAGTCTATTATCAATGTATAAGTACTGCGACATACATGTAAATCGTTAGCGGCGTTCTCCTTCTACTGCCATCTGAATCACATATAGTATCTGATATTTTGTAAATTGATTAGAAAAATGTTTTTGTAAACAGCATTGTTGTACGAGTCACACTATACGCAAATGATTTATTTTATTTTATTTATTTATCTCACTCTTATATAATTGCGTAAATTGTGCAAACATGTAAGAAACATTGAAATGTTGTAAAGATATTTTTACATTAATAGCATTGTTGACATGCGTTATATACTATTGAATGCAAACAGTCTAAAATTTGTGAAGTAGTCTATGGCAAGTCTATAGAACTTATATGTGTAGACATTCTTTGAGCACTACTCGAATTGTGGTTAACGTATAGCATCGCTGTGTGATCCTTGTTTTCCAATGCTAACAACCGCTACAACGGGTTTTGGTATTGGGCGTGCATTTTCATAATCGTCTCGATTATCGCCTAAACTTGCTTTCGGGTTATGTGTCGACGGCGTCGAGATCTGTCCCGTCGGTCACACAAGCAGTTTATTATATCACAACTCAAAGTATATGAAAAGCAACGGTCCGGTCCCTCATTTTGACACAATAACTTCACGCCGATAATGATGTAGTAAATCAGGAAACCACAGATTTTAAATTATCTATTTAAATAGACTATTTATAATACAAATTAAATTTATGTTTTAAATTAATACTTGCATGTTATTTAATTTACTGTAATAAGTGTAATATGGTTTTAATAAATAAATAGAATTGCTAATATGCTAATACTAATACAAGCATACCTTAGTGTTTAATTTTTACACACAAAATTTTTCTCTGCCCTTTGGGTCCGCGGTTTTGCGCTAACCCGACGGCTTGAATCGCATCACCAATATACATTATATACCAACAGGGTACAAAAATCGACAGACAATTATTTGACCTCAATTGGACCGACTCTTATCCCGGCCATCTAACCGAGTTTATGTGTTGAGTGATCCCTATTGTGACAAACTTTAACCCGAATGAGTTTATAATCTCTGCTCCCAAATGAACCATCAAATGAATGTGAATAAATGTCTGCGAACTACTATAATATTTAATAAAATATAATAATTTTTTAAAAAATAATTCTTATTTTTGTTATAAATAGATTCCGGCTTAGAATACACTGATTATATCAAATTATAATACGTGCAATAAATACTCATATCATTGTAATAATAAGTTTGCACAATACTGTATGTAATTTTATAATAAATAAAACACAGTAAAATATTATATTGTTGTACAATATTATGCACCTTGTTTAAATAATAGTACTAAAAAATTCCAAACATGTAATAAACACTTTGTATGCTAAGATAGTAAACAACTAATATCTTACTTAATCTAGATAGTAAAGTTTTAAAATAATTTAAACTCAGCTTGATCAATGTTTTAGTTATGTTACATAAAATGTTATTTAAAATATCACTTATGTAAATATGATAATAAATTATTATTATTATTAATAATAATAATGTAATTGATGATGTTTATTTCTTATACAGGCCTCCCATTCTTATATCTATGTTGTATCGTTTAATTGTCGTTTGCTTTAATATATGAAATATTGTACAAAATTATCTCTAATAATAATCTAATAAAACATTTATTTAATAAAAACCTTTATTGTAACTATATTTCAATCAATTACTGCAATATTTAGCTGATTTATTGTACAGTAAATCATCGGTATATTAATTGTCAATAAAAAATTTTAAATTAACAAAAATTACAATTATTTTAGTTACACTTCCCTTATATTAATACTAGTTATATATAATTACAACTTTTAAATAATCTAAATATCTATTTTTGCAATATTTACAAAGAATAAACATCATAGTTACTAAACTATATACTTGTATATCTTACTATCATACTTGTATATTTTGTATTTGACATAACCTTTTTATTTATCAGAAGTTGAATTGTAGGCAAGTATAATACAATTAAGGTTCATTACGGGAGGGAAGATATATATTTTCCCTTATTTTTCCTCCCAAAAAATGGGAAAATCCCGGAAGATATAAATGGCATGGGAACTAAAATTCTCAAGGGAAAATATCTTTTTAAAAACTTGAAAAATTGCCACAATTACACAAAAATTTTATAAAAATTTTATGAAAATTTTGAATTATTATTAAATCAAATCGCGTATTATTTAATTGTTTGTTGTGAGGCACGAACACTGGTACAGGCATTGGCACTCATACAACATATCATTGCCATTGAATACCATTGAACCACTTTTTTGGGAAAATATAAATTCTTAATTAAATTATATTAAATTCATTAATAGGTTTTAACAATTTATTTAATTATACGATGCTTAAGCATGTTAAGGTCTATCTTTTAGGCTAATAAAAGTTATACATATATCTCGATTTATTGTCAATTTACCACAATTTATGTCTTATTTTCCCATTTTTGAGGAAGATAAGGGAAGTAAGGAAGATTCCTTATTTTCCGGGAAAATATAAGATATGGGAGGGAAACGATGAACCTTAAATACAATATAATAAATCAATAGTTAACAACCTATATATTTAAAGGATAGAGTTGTTTAAAAGTTGATTATTTTTGCTACGAATATGGAGTCCAGAACATTGTTAACAATTATTATATTTCTTAATATTTATTCAATTGTTTTGAGTGACAATTCAGACGAGACAGATATTAACCCAAAAGTGGATAAATCTCATTATGGTTATAACAAACCAACTGATTATAAAATCAAAAATTCAACATGCTCAAGTAATATAAACTGTCCTGGAATTTACAGTGTGTGTGTTGACAATTGGTGTTACTGTAAAACCAATTATATTTATAATAATAAAACTAAAGAATGCGAGAAATATAAATGCAATCAAAATACGACCACGTACAGTTATTGCTATCCCAGCCATGATTTTGACCGATACTGTGATTCATTTTGGGGCTGTAAATGTCTGGATGGTTACCGCGAAGACATTTTCAATGGAGACCAATGTGTAAGTCACCATGCTCTCTCTCTTTCTCTCTCTCTCTCTCTCTCTCTCTCTCTCTCT
>CAJPIZ010001906.1:0-15122 GCA_905368565.1 Medioppia subpectinata | reverse complement strand
CTCTCTCTCTCTCTCTCTCTATCTCTCTCTCTCTCTCTCTTCCTTTCTTTCTCATTTGGTTTATAATTCATTTTTTAATAAATTATTTTAATTAAAATATATTCAAATTGTGTATTATTTTGCCAGACATTGTTCTGTCATATCAATAATATAATGCATTAATACTAGAGTCGAGCCATTAGTCGTAATGTTGATTATGAATTATATGCAATAAAATTCATAATTTATTCACAAAATGATTTTCTTTTATGTTGACTCGAGTTAAGCAATTCTTCTGGAAATTCATAATGAAATTTGCAGTTTATTTCTGATTCTGGGTTTATGTTTCATATTATAAATATATTTCGTGTAATTCTTGCGTTTGCATATCATTTGACTATTTTGTTGCGATAATCCTATTCTCATGTCTTAAGAACAGATCACATAAGTTCTGTGACAAACACCAGACAATTGCATAACAATAAATACAATAAGACTTCACTCATTATATGGGATTTGTTTGAAGTGCAAAAACACAGAAAGTGAGAACAAATATGCAATAAATTTGTGAAAGTAATTAGAAAAGTAGGAAAAACTTTGGATTTTCAGTAATGAATGTCAAAGACTATACTGTGATGTCAGCTAAGAGTAGAAGTGATTGTGAATTGAAAGCCGCGTTAATTTTAAATGTATGTCTCGTTGGATGAGTTGTGCATCACTTAAACCACTCAACTGTACAGAAATGGGACATCGGTTACAGTGGTTGCGGCGGTTGGCAAATGTGCTCAACTAAATACCCATCGCTCCAGACATACCATACTATTAATATTATATAATATACTGTAATATGTATGCAACATATATTATGTTTGGATAATTTTAAATTCAAATAATGTCCTATTGTTATATATACTGTATTACTATATTTACTATACCTTTCGTTAGATCAATATATTTTTAACTTATTTAAAGACTCAAAAATATTCAATTGGATTGAATTTAAGAAATATTTCAACACATTTTTGTATTTATATTTGAGATTCAAATTAGTTTTTAAGTAAAATCATTGAAACGAAAATAGAAATGTGTTTCGAAAGGGAAAGGATTGGAAATTCAGTTAAAAGTATTTAACAAAACTCCAAAATTATGTAATAACTGTTGCCGTGATTTACGATTGAATTATTAATGTTATAAACAACAATAATATCAGTCTTATTATAGAAATAAATTAAATTGAAATTAAAAACTAAGTACTAGTAAATGTGTTGATTGAATTAAGCTTTCACCTTGATGCTTTCGCATACTTTCTATTTAAGTAACGGGAATACAAAGAAAAGGGAACGGGAATTGAATGTCTCCAAAATAGTGAGACTAATTCAAAATTACTATAAATAAGCGCTGCTTTAGTATTGCTTTAGTAAATGCGAGATAAGACTACATATCCATAAGAGCCGCACATCTGTTAAACTATTTAAGACAAACTCAATCTATTGCCAACTCATTGCTTAAGTGCTGAACAACTTTTACAACAACTGCTACCACCAGAAGTAAAGTCACAAAATTTCATTAACTCTTAATTTGAATGAAAGATAAAATACAGGAAACAATTGAGAAATAGACCCATATTTTTATCGTTCACTTCACTTATAAAAAGCATTGCGTTTAATAAATAAAGCCATAAATTTTTAGATAGTTTTTGTTGTACTGACTCTAGGAATATATTCTTTCACAAAATTATACCATTAAATACTAATAATATAAGAAAAAAAACAATAAAACTTTATTTAAAACTATTTATGGCCGACATTTCAAAGTATATTCCCATTCTATGAAAGAATATTATATAGAAATGCTGTGTGAGTTATACAAAATTCAACAAAAATTTAATTAATGAACAATAGAATGAGTTTTAATATTAAAAATGCCAGAATATTCTGTATTACATAAATGTTGATATAATTTATTTATAAATTTATATTTTATGACTTTTTCAAACAATACACATATGGAAGACATTAGAATCGACCAAAATTTAAACACAAAATTATATCATTTAGTTTTAGTAGAGCTCTACTGATCCTAAATATCATATTTAGTGTATAATTCACGCGTTTTGTGTAACATATAATTAATTGATATTTTGTAATTAGAAATCGCATGTTTAACAACATATTCACAATTAAAACATACGGTTCTAGTTTTGAGTTTAATTTTCTTTATTAAAAACTTTAAAATATATATAAGTCATGTCAAAATACGAGACATTATATTTTGCATAATAACCCGTCTCTTTGTAAGCGGCAATTTGCCACATTGTAACATAGATGCCCTTGGTGATTATGAATATGACATGATTCATATCAACCAGAATACCATACTTTTCGTGAATTTAAAATGAATTCAAATATAAAAAGGTGTTTTAATTCCGGTTCATATTATAATTTAATTAATTTTATATATACTATAAATTATAATATATTATTAGGTTTTATGAATAAAGTCATTGTGGAGTTAATATAAATATTGCATAACTATATGATACTGTAGTGCAATATATAGTTGCAAAAAATCAAAGTTATTTTAATATTAAAAGGATTTGTTTTGATTTCGTTTCAAATATTTGTTTTAAAAGTGTAATTAAGAAAACATATCAGTTGTTGTAATCATATCTAATGTGATAAAAATATTCTTCCGCTCATTAGAAAAGATCTTTTTATAATGTGTTTCGAAAACGACATGAATTTTGCTTTAAGTCACAGAAATTTAAGCCAATTATTAAACAAAATATGGAAAGTGTTAAAGAAATATGCGATATATTAGTGCTGTATGTGTTGTATTAGTGCATGTAATGCCTCTAACAATAACTTTTACATTACTGGCTATGAATTCATTATTTTAGTGCCTGTTTTCTCTTATGATTAATACCTCATTATATGAAATCATAAATAGGGAGAGAAAGTGAGTGACATATAAGCCCTTCAGCCAAAAACCTGATTAAATGCAAATACGATTCTCCAATCCATAGAGGAGTTACTTTTTATCATAATTTTAGTTCAAAAACACAACATTTAATCGTTTGGATAGTAATGTCACCATTCAATCATATGTTATAGAAATTCTCTTTAAAAACTTTGTAATTAGACAACAAAAGTAAATTATATGACACGAGAAAAGTTTTTTAAATTAAAAATTTGTTTTAGAAATTTGTTTTTATATACACTGTACTTTATTTTAATATAAGTCATATTATATAACACTATAGGCAGTAATTACATCTCCTTTTTCATTAGTTATATAGATTTAGCACTCATTTATAGATTCAATAAATAATTTATATGAAATGAATTTCGAGTTTTTAATAATTACTAATTCTATAAATATCTCGTTTATGTGGATATTCTTCTATGGATTTGTTAATAAAAAATTGTAATTAAACTCCAAATGCATTCATAGAAAAAACAATTGTTAGCAATGGTTGAGATAAAACTTTGTTTTATATACACATATAAATTGGTCCATAAATTTATAGATAATAAAACTTGAAAGTGATTTAATAACTTATAATTCAATCGATTTCTTAATAATAGTCGAGATGATTGGGGTTTCGCCCAAAACTGCACCCAATTCTAAGCTAAACCATTCATATTGGGTATAAATTCTGCATTTTTGTCGCTAAAAATACTCTTAAAAAATGTATCACAAGTTTATATTAATCTCAATAGATTTACCCATCATTTCTGGTCCTAATATAAATAGTGATAAAAATTCCAACAATTAAGTTATACCCAAAGTATTCAATAATAAGAATTTATGAAAATATGAGCTAAAAGTGGCTCTTATTTAGATTAAAATAATATAAGACTCTCTAAACGCAAATCTAATTAAGATATAAATATTTTTTGATTACAATATGAGATCATATATTCTCGTGTTTAGCTTATAAAAATAAATATATGTTATTTTGAACACAATTTATGTATAATTTACACGAGAATAATAAGAATGAATTATTTTGCATTCATTGCCAATAAGCAGATGCGATAAATCTATAGTTAAACACAAAAAAAGTAATTAACTCGTGATTGTAAACACAAACTACAGATACGTTTGAATCAATTTTTGGCCACAAAAACAAGAAAAAAAAAGAGAAGAGTTTTGAAGTGAACTATCGATTAAATGGAAAGATATAAATATGATTGTATTTGTGGGTATTTGGGAGACAAGGGTTTTAAGAAAAATTCTTGTTGTGAAACACCATTTGTTTCTTTCAGTGACAGTAAAAGAGGAGATCGAAGAGTCGTTACAATAATTTTTTCATACGATTTACGTTTTGGTATAAGTTATTAAATGAAGATTAAATGTCAGGCGAAGTAATGGCAGGAATCGGCCCTAAAAGTGAAACACAGCTCAGCATTGCCTCCGACGACACACAATACCGGGGATTATAAGGTCTGACAAATAAATAATTGTAATGAATATTTGACAACTTTCTAATTAAGATAAACTTTTATTATATTTTTTTCAGAGATTAGATATTTTATTTTAGCACAAATAATATATAATATACAATATATATATATAACCAGTATATATACACACATATTCGTCTCACTTATTCTTATGGAGTGCTGGCTATACAGCACTGGAAGGCTATGTATTTTTCCACAACACTTGGCTTTTGGCTAATATTAGACTCACTCTTATATAATATATGAAACACAATATAATGTAATAATTATTTGAGGAAAAAAGATATGGAAAGTAAAAGAAGTGGAGAGATCTAAAAGCCAATGAATTGTTTCAATTGTGAGCACAAAAATACTATAAATACCATCCATTATATTGTTGTCTCAAAACAAAGTTAAATACAATTAAACAATCGATTTACTTATTAAAACATAAACTATTGTATAAACTCTTTCCTATCTATTGTTTCGCTTCAATACACAAATATTAGATATGAGAGAAAAAAGTAATTATTTATTATAGTATTATTAATCCAATAAAATCAATGATCTCTATAAAAGTCTTTGTGATATAAAAGTTATCACATAATTATTTTCATCATTAAAACAGAATATAGATATTAATTATATAATTAATTCCAAATTAAACTCGCTGTGCTAAAAATATATTTAATTAATAAACCTTAATCACTGCATAAAATTCTAGAACATTTTACAGATTACACAAATACTGTATAAGCAATATATTAGGCAAGGTATTCAAAATTTAACCAATTATAATACTATATTACAATATGATCAAAATAATAAGATAACCTTGTCACAAATCGAATTTAATGTATAAACATAGTAAAATAATAAATTTAACAAAATGTCATCTATTATATCAATTCTATATCTTTATAATAATATTATAATTATGTAATATATTGTAATAATATATACCGTATATTAAGACAGTGTAATAATATGTCCGACTCTACGACACTGTACTGAATAATGAGTGAATTTAAAAATGCATTTAACATAATATATAGAACAGACAAATGTGTCATAAGAGGTATAAAAGCATAAAAAATTTCATTTTATTTTGACATTAAGTTATAGATGTAGTTGTCTTTCGTGTATCCCTTTATTTTAGTAATGGTTTTATACACTATTCAATCATTCATTACATGTATAAATCATAAGAATTATATTCTCTATACTGTATAAACTTATTATAGAGAAGTACAGTACATGTAATTCTAATAATAGCTGAATAGAGTTGTACTAACTATTGGATGCCATCAAAAACATAAATATAAAACTCGAAAATATTTATATTTTAGGATAAAGTGTGAGAATAGGAACCGGAAATTAATGAGAAGCACAAATGTATAGTAAAAGAGTATATATTAAGTCGATAAATAACAAAATGCAATGAAAATTAATGAGATTTTAATTTGCAAACAAATTGAACTGAAATTATAACAACAACACAACAATTGATAAAAAGTATTATAAATGATTCCTTCGATAATATTTGCTAAACTATTCAACGAAATATAATACGAATTAATTCTCAATGAAAATGCGTTAATGAAAACATATAAAGCTATGAGTTTTGAGAAGTTTTGAATAAAAGAGTATTGAAATGAAAATAATCGATATGCGATTAATTATTTAATTGCAAGCTCTGAATAACTTTTCACTCTAACTTGAGTGGCAACAAAAACACATCTATTTTTACATAGATTTCTTTTGTAAAATTAATTCAGATTTAAATTAATGGTGAAAAATAGTGCTATTGTTTGAAATATGGAAACTCGATAAAGAGTCCAAAGAATATGCACTCTTCACACAAGTGAGAGATAGAGGCATAAAGAATGCATTGTTAGAAATTGTCAAATGTCTTCCACACAACTTCCCGATCAATAGGCAAAAGATCACTCGTAGTGGCGATGGCCTCACAGGTAGTGGCGCTTTACAACAAACTTGCAATATAGGAATGAGGCATTATTTAAAGCAATATACATTTGGATTTGTCAACTTGATGAAATGCTTGATCCGAAATAGGGTTTACATTCCGTGTATTCAGTTTGAAGGAGAACTCAATTGAATATTGTATGTGTAAACCATTGGATCGCTTCAAATAATTTAGTTTAGACATAGATTCATGAGTTAAGAGATTGGGATAAAGCATATACAATACATATGAGTTAACCCC
This sequence comes from Medioppia subpectinata, assembly GCA_905368565.1. Lineage (NCBI taxonomy): Eukaryota > Metazoa > Arthropoda > Arachnida > Sarcoptiformes > Oppiidae > Medioppia > Medioppia subpectinata. The sequence continues at coordinate 8,468 of CAJPIZ010001906.1, read as the reverse complement.
CACTCCTACCCAATACACCACAAGCATTACATGACTGTCCACATTGTATCACAAAATAGTGTATTATAAATGTTTGAAACATTAGATCGATATAAATAGCGTGAAAACGAAAAGCGTGAAGAAAATAATTATAATTTTGTTAAAACACAATATTTTATATTCACTATTAAATGATAATAGAGAATGAATAATATATATGAGCGAAATGTTTTGATTTAAGAATTAATTGAAATTCTGTAATTAAATGCAAAAACTAAAAAATATGTATATTAAATAAAATTAACGAATCCATGAATATAAAAATGTTAACATTGTTTGGGTTTAATATTGGAGCAAATAATATAGAAAATAGATTTGAATGCATTTTGATTAAGTAGTGTTTGCCTGATATATGTGTGTATGTTATTGTGTGATGAGATTGTAAGCCATGAGAATTTATATTGAGCTCATTATATAACTGAAAACATGGCTCCCAGTGCTCTCTCCCAGTGCTCTCATCCACTGCTCTATTCCTGCGCTCAATACCAGAAAATTGTATTCAAATGTGAGTCTCTTTCGGATCGCTTTATTCCTCGACTATGGGATTGTCTAACGAATACACAAATAGTTAAATTCAATGCAAATTCTTTGACTTTAAGGGCAAAAATAGACACTCGAGTCTAGCTCTCTCTCTCTTTTAGTTCAAAAACACACCATTTAATNTGATAAATTATGTTTGATTTTTATCGCCATCACTATTTTTAGGCAAAATCAATTTTAGCTTATTTATTCACTTGCTCTCTCTCTCTCTCTCTCTCTCTCTCTAAACTTTTGTTGGAAATAATTTGCAGTATTTATTAATAAAGAAGTTGTAGTGAATGCCAGAATTTTGTGCTCTATTGACTTCTCATAAAATAACTAATAATATAAGTTATAACTGTTATTTGGGCTACAAATACATGATGTGAAACAAGTGGAAACATAAAGCAATTAATATATAAAACCAATAAATATGTTATAAATATAATAACTCTCATAGCATATAATTCCGTGACATATCGTCAAACATATTATATATATAAATGATTTCATTTAATAAAAAAAACTGTTAAATCAAATGTAAAAAATCGGACCTTAAATACGAGAAATTAAAACACATTTCCAACACTTTTAGAAATAATTTTGTCGTCGATTTTACTCTCAAAGTGTAAACCAATCGAAATGTTCATTATTTGTATGCAAATTAAAATCGATTTCTACTTTTTTTTGTCTCCAAATTCATTCGCCTTATAGACGGCTAAATGTGTAGTCAATTATTTAACAAAATCGCGCTCACAATCAACGCTAACCCAACAAAATGTGTGTTAAGTTTTTTTTGTTATTTAAATAAAATTGTTAATTACAATGAGTTATATGTAAAGATAATTAGACAAAAAAGGCAAATAAATGCAAAACCAGTTCTAATAAATGCTTATTTAAAAATGAAAGACGATTTCGTAGTCCTCTTTCGTGTCATAAATAAATATATGTATTAAACAAGAGGTTGTCTTTGTATTTAAAATACTTTTGTCGAGTCATTAATATTAGTTTTTTTGTTGTATATTTTCAAACATTAATTTTATTGATTTATGTCATTAAAGCTCATTAACAAAGACTTCAATGTTTTAGTCGCAAAAACATCTCTTTTGACTAAAATTAGTCTTTTGGACGAAAAAAGTGTTTTCCACTCCAATACAAGTGTTTCGCTTTCATGTCTTCACAACTCATCGCTTATAAACTACACGATTGAATGTCAAATAAGTTTAGCACTAAAAATAAATCTAGTGATCAGTTATTGAATCAAAAGTAAACAAATTTGTTTTAATACAATAACACTTTTGTTATTAGAGACGACCGCAAACTGTATACCCATTGACAATAAGTTAGGCCATTGTATACCAATTCTTAAATATATAGATTATAATTGACATGTCATTCAATTGGTTTGCCTTAAAATGATATTTAATCTTTCAAAGTAGCCGTTCATTGGGATTTCAAAAGCAATTGTTTTGATTATAAACACAATTAAGTTATATTGTATTAATATATTTGCGATAAACATTAACAAAAACCAGAGCTAACATCGAGTATATGTCTAAAAAATCCACTTTTGTAAATACAAGGGAAGAGGAGAAGAGACCCACAGATTGCATGAAATTAAATGGTCTTAGAGATTGACTGTAATGGCAATGAGATAAAAAGAACTTGAAAATCAAAATTATTAGTTTAGTTCGTGTAATGATTTAAACAACAGATAACTTACAAAATTTGTAAAAAAACAAACATAATATTTATGTCTACAGTATATTTAAAATAAGCGATTCTCGCGATTGTGGGCAACGCTTCTAAAAATAGTTTGTGACAAATAATTCAATTGTAAAGATTATAATAAGTTGTGTTCAAAAGGAGAGAAAAACTTTATTAAAAAGTCTTCGAAGGAATTGATGTTTCATCGATCCTAAAGACGACCGCATTTTGGGTTAACAGTTATGGCATACCGTTGAAGGAAATTACACACTATTTATCCGGGTTTGCGCCCAAAGGCTTTGGATCCAGAAACTCGTCTAAATCAAAGTTTATGACTAAATTAATGGCAAAGGATTGTCCGGTAATACAGGAGTAACTCATAGATTTTGGGGACAAAATTATACGATTGCCGTATTTATTCATAATTAGCATTAGTTATAGCATTATATAATTATAGTCAATATACGAAACGATTTGCAATTATTGGTGTGAATTAAAGGCAATATTGAGTGCTCTCTGCGACAGAATGTGTGCTGAAATGGGAGAGACATGTATTGCAGCGAAAAGGCATTACCGGATGGGGAGGCATAAGGAGGATGTGCTCGTAAAGTGATGCATAGGTTGCAAATATGGGCGAAAATCCATATATCAAACACTGGTATATCGTTTCTGTTGCTATCGCTTAAGAGCAACAGTGGATTCGCTTTGCAATCGTCAGCACTATCTCTAACCCAATGAATAAACTTAATCGCTCTCTAAAAATGAAATCTTATTACATATTATTATTATTTTCGGACATCAATTATACCATAAACTCTGCCAATAGAAATCTCTCTCTCTCTCTCTCTCTCTCTCTCTCTCTCTCTCAATTAATCCATAAAATGACAGAATTACTAACACTTAATCTATCACTTGAAGTATAGCATTACATATGAGTAAATATATAATTGCTATCTTATATTGAAGTTAAATAAAGAATATTACTTTAAATATTAAATATAATTAAGTGAAAGTATAGTAATATCTATAAATATAAATGGATTAATACAATCATAATAGATATAAAATACTATATTATATTCATATTTTAATGAAAAGTATGATTATTTGATTTCGTGATTCCGTTTTAAAAGAGTATACGAATTAAAATGTATATTCAATTAAATTGTATTCAATTCCCAGTAAACGAATCGCTAAAATCATTATTTGCCGATAAAATGAACTTATTTTAGCATAAATGCTATTTTGAGACTTATATGAAACAAGAGTGCAATTAATACATGACTTCGTGTGACAGAAATTTTGAAAACCTAAATATATTTGAATGCAGATAATTGTCGACACAATTACATTGCGATATACATTCAAACTAATTATATTTTTCCCCTATTATTCTCGTTTAACAAAATTAAAACTCTTTGACATAATGTTTAAGCAAAACAGGGATAAAATTTTTAATGATTTTGCTTTTTTTCGTTCGCTTCAAAAATACGGCATCAATAGAAAGAAAGGATTCTTTGGCTCTGTTTTGTATTAAAAATCTCTTTTGTTGTGAAATCTTCGCAAAATAATAGCTGAATATTTTTCATTCAAAAGCAAATAACACTGTTTTTGAAATGAATTTAAATGTTAAGGAATTGAATTGAATTGTGTAATCATTGAGTGGTGACAAACAAATATTTAAAGCATCAAATATTTGTTACAAAATTTTATATAAATATAATTTATTGTTTGCTTTAAGTAAATATCAAGAGTTCTCTCATCAAATCAAATGAAGATGAATTGAAAATTGAAATATTTTGTTTGGATGTTGGGCTGTCTTACCGGAGCCCTATCTATGTATGGATGTATAAATACAATACAAGGATAGCGCATGTAATCCCCATTTGATGATAAAAAAGTGATTTTAATATTCATTTATTAGACATTTTAATGTGTTTTTAAAAATAATAGTTATTCTATATATTGAAATATTTATTATAATTTATTTTGGCTATAGTTTACTCAATGCAAACAACATAACACATACACAACATCTCTATCTTTCTCTCTATTGTGACGGAAGAGCAGTGTTTATAATATGAGAGAATTGTAAAGAAGAGAGAATCAAATTGAATAGAATTTCAAAATTACAAATTCAAAGCACGGAATCCTATCATCTCTCGGGACGACTAATATTAATATTAACAGAAATAAAAACTTTTACATAACATATATTATGAACTCAAATGGTATATTCAATATTACATGAATTATAACGGTATTAGAGACCCCGGGTTTATAGATACACATCGTATATATACAGTATAACTAATATTCTGCAATATTGTTATAAATGATGAACTGATATGCTATGCAATGCAATGCAGGTGTTGTTAATACAAACAACGCTATCATACCATCAAATTTTATAGACATATTTACTCCGTATGAGAGCCTCCTCTGGGAATTAAATTAACATTTCTTTCATATAATATATTTTGACCAAAAACGCCATTAAGAGGTTGTCATTGAGAGACATAACAGACTCTATTAATATAGTGCTCATCAAATGAAAATCCATTGATCGGTCCAATCGACTGGAGTCTAGGACTCAACTGAAGGGACAAACAAAACATACAACTCTATCCAAACCAATACCTAAGCCTATATAGAGAGGATATCTGTGCCACACATCTAACTGTAAGATGGTTTGTAATGCTCGGGATCACAATTCATCGCTAATACATTTTGAGCGCCCCATCCATTAGAATTGGTTACAACATAAAAATGTGTTATTCTCTCAAATTAATGCACTGGGAATTCATAAATTTGAATAAAAATATGCCAAATCATTAGTTACACTCATTTATGGCATAACAACCAATAGTTGGTAAAAGCATTGCTTGTAATCATTCTTAAGGAGAAATAAAATTATGTACAAAAATGAAAGAATAAAAGGAGAGAGAGAGAGAGAGAGATGTTGTGTATGTGTTATGTTGTTTGCATTGAGTAAACTATAGCCAAANGAGAGAGAGAGAGAGAGAGAGAGAGAGAGAGAGAGAGAGAGAGAGTTTGTAAGCATTTATGGGGTTATTTTTGATGAGTTACATGTTTTACCATCATTTACGTTGTCTCGCATTCTGCGGATCAGATAAATAGCGAGCCATACCTTTTTGGCAAAAGATGACAACTCGTTGGCCATAACTCAAGCATTGGCTCATTTAAATGAGACTCTCATACAATACGAAGCACTCATTCCCCACATAAAACTTGAACCAAATTATAACTTATATAACAAAAACATAGTTTAGTGTAACTAATGAGAGACAATATAAGCGCTCAATTATATTTGCAATTCGTTTGATTAAAACATACCGTGTATTACAAAGCATATCAAAATTAATTGAAATGTGGTTTTGAAAGCACCAAAAATAATGATTTTCTGTCCGCAAATAGATTCTGTAATATTCTGTTCAGTTCTGAGTCTGAATTCTATGAGACCTCTAAAGAGGAATAGAGGAATACCTGTTGAGTATTGCTTTGGAAATCAATTTACAAACATTTCTATTGAATTTGTCGGGAATTTTTCATTATAATTCTCATAAAATACTTCTCAAAACAATTTATCAAATAATTATCCCTAAAGAATATAATCATTTATAGAAAAATTCAATTCCTATAGCAATGGTTTGGCAAAACAGGTTTGGATAACAAATGATAGCTAAAGAGTTGATCAATGGGAACCAATTGGTCTTGTGATACAATAGTTAGCGATATATAAGTCCTAACAGTGTTTATTAATTTGCAAAATGTTGCCAAATAATATTTTTGGGATCAATTATAAATTATGACATTATATATCACTTGTATATTATTAAACTCTATTTTATAAAACATTTAGTGAGTGAAAATTTTCTATTTATTATTAAACGATACTTTTGGTACTCAAGAAAAATCTAATTCATTCAAAATCTGCAGTTATTAATCAATATATGGTTAAGAAATGCATTGTTGAATAGAAATGACAAATCCATTAATCTTAGCGCTGATTAAGTAATCCAGTAATAAAATAGTGTTAATATTTTTCTTCGTTGAGTAACGCATTTGAGATGTAATTTTTTAATTAATTGATTTCAGGGAACATTAAAAAACATTTTTCTGGCGCTTATAATACCATTAAAAATAAGTTTTTTCGTGTTATTTCTGATGCTATTTTTTGAGAGTCATCTGAGAAATGAAAGATATAGTACTTTGCAAAAACATCTATTCATAAAAATACAAGTCATTCAAAACATATCAAATGTATTATGAAAAACCTTATTTGTACGACAAATCATTTATATATATTTCATAGAAAGATACGAAATAAAAGTAATACACGTATTCATAAAAATGAATTCTTTAAACATTTTAACCGAAATAATAAATTATAAAATCAATTACTGAATAACAATACGTGTATTGTATTCAATATAAGGATAGTTTTTATGAAATCTAACATTTCTTAACACTAATCATAAAAAACATATAAAATAATAGGTAAAGGAATTTATCGATTTTTATTGTCAACAAATAAATTACATATTTTTGACTCACAAAACAAAAGCCTAAATTTGAAACGAAAACATTTTATTTATGTTAATAAAGATTGATTTAGAAAACGGGGACAATATTTTTCTCACTATATATTATATAAGATTAATTTTTCATTACTTTTTTCTCTCGTCTTTATTTGAATTTTCAATTTTATTAAAGAATTATTTTTAAAGAAGTAATGCTTTTTGAATGCCTTTCAATGGTATTGAACGGCAATGTATGGCAATGTATGCGCATCTCATTAGAAATGCATTTCTCCATAGAAACCAATGACTGCGGACTCATAAAAAGTAATAAAAAATATGCAGTGAATAGTGGAGTGAAAATCTAACAATTAATTGCAAAACGCCTTAACTCTTATCCAATTTGAATATATAATTCCCAAATTCTTCGCCAAAAACTCATCTCCTATTCATTTAATCGATAATCACTACAACAAGAAAGACAATGCTTTCGACAATTCATTTGTCACTGAAATGCAATGCAAACAATGAATTTTATATCAGTTATTAAAATATAATTCGCGTTTAATTCTTATACAAATACATTGAAAAGTCTATATTTAATTAAATAATTTATGAAACAAAACAGCTTTCATTTATTGTAAACGTTAAAAATGTTAAAATTTAAAAATATAAACAATAAAAATATGTTTTTACAAAATAAAGTCAATAAATATCGAGAAATGAATTTCGTTGCGAACCCACAAAAAGAGGGACAAAACTGTGGCGAAAGATTGAGTGGAGAAGAGATGCCAATGTATTAAACAAAATAAAATTTAATGTCAAAACAATAATAAAGAGCTATTAATGACATGAGATATGTATGGAAACGCAAACACTTATATAATAACATAAATCATTTAAGAATAAAGATTAGGAAAAGCATTATATAAAGACATAATGAAAGTACTGCCACTCGTGTGTCTCTACATTATATACAGTACAGTGCAGTACAGTGTGTATACTCTGTATGTCATGATATAATATAATAATATATCTGAAAAATGTTTATCTCTATTACCGAAACCTAACAATTAGTGTTTTGGTTAAACTAAAAGACTGGTCAATACAATCCCCAAACAAAACATGTGAGAACTACTAATAAATATCATATAATAACAAAATTTCATTAGGATTTCAGTCCAATATAATAGGAAAACCAGAATATTCTGTATATCTGGTAAGAGATCGCCTGTAGAAGAATATTATAGATTTGTTGGAAAACCTTTCAAAAAAGTTGACTTAACAAAGAGTGTATGCATTACGTAATGAATCTCTCAAAAAAGTGGTCCAATATATGAATGTTTGACTCCATTTGTTAAATGCAATTCACATTAATGGATATTACATAAGATATGTTATAATAAGTGACAAATTTTGTATTTAATGTAGAGTTTGAATGCAATAATAAAAAATACCTACAAATTGAATAGATTTGATTGGATGTGACGGCAGAACCAAATGTAAAAAAGCCCTCCGGAATGGACTACAAATGCATTGACTTATTTGACGTGAAGAGAATTTTTAGAAGAAAAATAATAAAATAAAAATCATAAAACATTTTCTTTTAGATGCAGAGATGGAGGGGAGAGAGAGAGAGAGAGAGAGAGAGAGAGAGAGAGA
>CAJPIZ010001905.1:0-15130 GCA_905368565.1 Medioppia subpectinata | reverse complement strand
GGCACAAAATTCAAACACTCGTTAAACACATGAAAAAGTTGTGAAAATTTAATTGAATTAATGAAAAAAATTACAGTAAATATAGTCAACATTTAATGGCATGTCTTGTGAACACAATTAACATTAATTTTCAATAACTATTTTTATATATATATATATTTTGTATGTAAAAAGTAATACAAAAATAATATGCGATCAGAGATGCGATGGCAGTCTTGTGGTCAGTAATAATCGTCCGGAATATACATATTCTTCCGGAATATTCTATACACTTATATATAATATATTTGTTTGTATAATTAGTAAAATACAAATTCTGTTCACATTATTCCTAAACATAACATAACATATCATTCAATCATATATTTTATATAAATTGATACAAATTTGTTGTGATTCTTGTTTTTTCTCAATAAAAAATGAAATAAAAAGTTATACAGTATTTGTGTTCCGCTTTAAGAATACATTTAATATATAAATTTAATTTAATTTTTGAGTTCTGTTTTTCAGTCAGAATACCAGTAAATGTTTGGCACAATAAAAAACAGACAAATATTAATCCAAAACTTTTTCTCTCTTCAAAAACAATCTCAATAATAGTCAAAATAATATTAATAATAATTATATTGTATATCATATATATATTAACAAACGATGTGAACAATCAAAGTATGGACTCGGAGTCGGGTTTCGGTGCGTTCTCTTCGTTGGCGTTGTTATCATTCTTGTTGTGATTATTGGTGACCATCGATGGCTTAATGTCATCGTTGAACTGAATCTCTGGCGCCTTATACCAGACGATTGCGTCCACAATGAAAGCGGCAAACATTATAAGAGCGGTCACGCCGTGAAACACGAGCCGAAACTTAACCGGATCGTAGACACGACACGCGCCCCGTTTACCACAGTCTCCCTCCCAAAACAGACACGCGCTGTCCACTACTGCCCCGTATATTATAGGACAGGGAACGTTACCTACAGTGAATCACAGTTATCATCATTATTTAACACCAAACTTTTGTATGCATTCAACGCTTACCGAAGAGACCGATAGCGAACGATATTAGACCCAATGCCATGGCTTTGTCCTGTGGGTCAACGCATCTGGCAATCAATTAAACAAATGCAAAGTTTAGACAATCAATTGATACTTATTATAATTAAAAATAAGTGAGAAATAGACTAAATATTAAGACATTGCTTTCATACCTGAGCGTAAGTAACATCGATCCGACCTCTGATGTCGAGTGAATTAAGACAAAGAACGAAAAGATAACGATATACCAGACGAGGTTATTGCACTCTAGAGGACACGACCCATTCTTGGCCGTCACGTTCGGCGCAAGACATTTACATTTTGAATATATAAACTGAAAAATGTGAACATAAATGTCAANATGGTCACCAATAATCACAACAAGAATGATAACAACGCCAACGAAGAGAACGCACCGAAACCCGACTCCGAGTCCATACTTTGATTGTTCACATCGTTTGTTAATATATATATGATATACGATATAATTATTATTAATATTATTTTGACTATTATTGAGATTGTTTTTGAAGAGAGAAAAAGTTTTGGATTAATATTTGTCTGTTTTTTATTGTGCCAAACATTTACTGGTATTCTGACTGAAAAACAGAACTCAAAAATTAAATTAAATTTATATATTAAATGTATTCTTAAAGCGGAACACAAATACTGTATAACTTTTTATTTCATTTTTTATTGAGAAAAAACAAGAATCACAACAAATTTGTATCAATTTATATAAAATATATGATTGAATGATATGTTATGTTATGTTTAGGAATAATGTGAACAGAATTTGTATTTTACTAATTATACAAACAAATATATTATATATAAGTGTATAGAATATTCCGGAAGAATATGTATATTCCGGACGATTATTACTGACCACAAGACTGCCATCGCATCTCTGATCGCATATTATTTTTGTATTACTTTTTACATACAAAATATATATATATATAAAAATAGTTATTGAAAATTAATGTTAATTGTGTTCACAAGACATGCCATTAAATGTTGACTATATTTACTGTAATTTTTTTCATTAATTCAATTAAATTTTCACAACTTTTTCATGTGTTTAACGAGTGTTTGAATTTTGTGCCAAAAAGGCATTGGTTTGATGTGTGAACGCATGCGCTCTCACGACACGACACAACACAATATATTGTTTGTGTTTTGAGCGCTAAATACAGACAATAATAACAATAAGTGTTGTTTGAGCCGACATTGAAGATCACCATTGGATCAGATCGTCGATCATGTCTAAGACAATGAACGGAGGAAAGGGCTGTCGGGCCAAAGCGCTCATATCAGTGGCCAATGCGTGCGATAATCTGTTACTTCGGTTGGAGGCGAGCGCTCACACGTTTGTGACCACCGATGGCCACAAACTGGAGCTCAGTTGTCACCGTTGGGACCAATTGGACGAAGACTGTCAACAGTGGATGATATCGTTGACGGAAGAGAATATGAAGACGTATTACGAGTCGTCGGTTTGCGGTTGGAATCGGTCGCAGAAGGAGAAGGAGTTACGACACCCGACGGCTCGCCATTTGGTGGTCCGGTCTCTGGACTCGGAGGACAAGCCTTGGGTTGCGTTCACTCACTTGCGCTTCGAGTCGGGCGGCAATGACTCGGAGTTTGCCGTCTATTGCTATGAACTGCAGGTCGTGTCCAGTCATCAGCGGTCAGGTGTGGGCCGATATCTGATGGCAGTGTTGCGTGACATCGGCTCCCACTTCGGCGCCCATAAAGTGATGTTAACTGTATTTAAATGCAACGAAAACGCTATGAATTTCTATACAAAAGCGTTGAAATATCGTATCGACAGATCGTCTCCGAGTCGGTGCCAAATGCCGGACAAAGACTACGAGATTCTCTGCATTAATGTCCCGAAAAGCAAACAAAACAATTGATGATTTTAAACGACAACTAATTTTATATATATTTGTATTTTAAATAATTAATCGATTATTAATTGTAAGCAAATGTCTGACAATTGATCCTTCATTTACTGTTTTGGTCAACAGATGTCTGAATTAGTAATAAAATGTTTGAATACCATCTGTCTTAATCATTCAATTGTTACTCTACTTCACAGATACACAGTATGTGTCACTTTTGAGGCACTCTTCCAGTACTTAAGTCTCTGACCGTATATTAAAATGTTTGAATAGAAATACAAGACATGTTTAATGCTATTAATTCTAAGTTTAATCAAAGAAAACAAATTTTGGAATACATTTCAAATGAATAAAAAATTGAAAACTAATACAAAAATTTAGGATTTTTTCAAAAAACAATTTCAAATCAGAATTTTTGGCCAATTTTTATGGCAAATGACTTCAATGTTGGGAAACAAGCCTTCATTGCATTCCTCCTCTCAATCGCAACACCAAATGCAAAGTCGACTCCTTCTGGATGTTGTAGTCGGAGAGAGTGCGCCCGTCTTCCAGTTGTTTGCCCGCGAAGATCAAGCGCTGCTGATCCGGAGGAATGCCTTCTTTGTCCTGGATCTTGGCTTTCACATTCTCAATGGTGTCCGACGGCTCCACTTCCAAAGTGATAGTCTTTCCGGTCAAAGTCTTTACAAATATCTGCATTCCTCCTCTCAGGCGAAGGACCAGATGAAGGGTCGACTCCTTTTGAATGTTGTAATCACTTAGAGTGCGGCCGTCTTCCAGCTGTTTGCCGGCGAAGATCAAGCGCTGCTGATCCGGAGGAATGCCCTCTTTGTCCTGAATTTTTGCCTTCACGTTCTCAATGGTATCGGAGGGCTCGACCTCAAGGGTAATGGTTTTACCGGTCAGTGTCTTCACGAAGATCTGCATTCCTCCTCTCAGGCGAAGGACCAGATGGAGAGTCGACTCCTTTTGGATATTGTAATCGGAAAGAGTGCGCCCGTCTTCGAGTTGCTTTCCAGCGAAGATCAAGCGCTGCTGATCCGGAGGAATGCCCTCTTTATCTTGAATCTTCGCCTTCACGTTCTCAATAGTGTCTGAGGGCTCGACTTCAAGAGTAATGGTTTTACCGGTCAATGTCTTGACGAAGATCTGCATTCCTCCTCTCAATCGTAACACCAAATGAAGGGTTGACTCCTTCTGGATATTGTAATCGGAAAGAGTGCGCCCGTCTTCCAGTTGTTTGCCGGCGAAGATCAAGCGCTGCTGATCCGGAGGAATGCCTTCTTTGTCCTGAATTTTCGCCTTCACGTTCTCAATGGTGTCCGACGGCTCCACTTCCAAAGTGATGGTCTTTCCGGTCAAAGTCTTCACGAAGATCTGCATTCCTCCTCTCAGGCGAAGGACCAGATGAAGGGTCGACTCCTTTTGGATGTTATAGTCAGAGAGAGTGCGGCCGTCTTCGAGCTGTTTGCCCGCAAAGATGAGTCTCTGCTGATCCGGAGGAATGCCCTCTTTATCCTGGATCTTGGCCTTCACATTCTCGATGGTGTCCGACGGCTCGACCTCAAGAGTGATCGTCTTTCCCGTCAAAGTCTTCACAAAGATTTGCATTTTATTGCTATTGAAATGAAATGATTGACAAAATGGTTAACAATTGATGGCATATAAGGACAGGGCGTTGGCTCTGAGGCCAAACACCACTCAATTGTGGATCACTCGGTCCGAGACATGTCTCCAACCAATTGATCCATTCATTGAGACAATCAGTGGTCAAAAAGTGGTACAAAATCAATACAAACCGTTAATTGGAATCGAGATTTGAATTCAAATTAAAACGTATGAAACGTATGATTAGTTTGAGACGAGTTTCAGTGTATTGTTGAAGAGTTGGCTCACAATGAATGCACTCAACACTCAATGCACTCCTATTTATAGGCTTTGGTCACAAAAACGCAGTCAAAGGCAGTGTTGAACTGAACGCTGGTCTCTGATTGGCTGTCACTACGAGTCAATGTATGCCTCGGTATCAGTCATACGCTGTGTTTGTGTCGTATGACTGCATTGACTGTCTCTGCAATCATTTCAATGCATATGTATTTCGTATGTATTTTGAGTTTGCATTTCAATGTCAATGCATTTATAGACCTTTTAATAGCATTCATATGAATAGTATTTCGTTTTTTAAATCATATTTTCATTTGCTTTTCAACCCATTAATGCCATTGTATTGTAGATTTTGCCCACTATTACACTCTCATAGGTTAACAAACAGATACACAGGTATTATATAATAGTTTACAAACTTTCAAACATTCAACCCTAATATGAGTGTCTCATTGACTGATACACTAAACATGAGTACACTATACGGCTATTTGACGCACATTTTGCCCATTCATATGAAGAGAATTCAATTTTAATCCTTTTTAATGTATTTTTATGTTTCAATCACTTTGTGTTGAAATATAATTTTATTGCATTTTATATGACATTTCCATTCATTTAATGTGTTTTTCCTAATCATTGAATTGATTTTGTTTTTGCATTTAAAGTCGATTTCCAACTATTTTTTCATTGAACTATAAATTCAAGTAAATTTATAACGCATTGAAAGGTTAGCAACAATTTATTTAGTGATTTGTTTTCGCCAAAAGTTTTGACACAAAACTTGTGGTAAATATCGTGTCATTTGTTTGAATACTTGGAGAGAGAGAGAGAGAGAGAGAAGCGATAAAAATATTTGGTTTGCAAATGAGTTTCAAATATAGCATTCAATTAACGAGAAAATGAATTTCAATGTATTTAGTAATGCATTGAATGAAAGCCAATGAAAAACCACAAAATATGTGTATAAATAACCACAAAATAGTTGGCAATTGATTTGAATGAAAGGGTTATTGACAATACAATTAATGTACAGTTTAGTGCATTTGTTTCATAACATCTTAATTGTCATTACAATACATACATGAATAGTATATTGATTGCAATTTTGATTATTATTTAATCATGTATAAAATCGTTGCCATAATTATTGCATAACTCTAGCCTTAGACACAATTTTGTTGATTACAAAAAACACAGACATTTGCTTATTATTTGCAAAAAAAGTTTTATTTAATTTCTTTACAACTTTTTTATCTTTTAGTCTATGACTACATATAAAAGAAATTTAATTACATTTAAAATTATATAACATTTTAAAAACTAAATTGTAATTCAAAACTATGTTTTGATTTTAATTGTTTTGCATATATTTCGTAGAAATATATCTAATAATTATATTAAGTTTTTTTAAAAACAATTATTTGTGAGATTTAGACAATGAAAACAATTTATAGGAAAATATATTTCTTTATACAAAAGTAATTCAAAATAACTTTTTTCACTAATTATTTGTTGAGATTTGAAGGAACTATTGATGAAATGGCAAATCAGATGCGAATCAATGATATTTTGAATCAATAAATTATTTTATAAGTCTATTTAAATATATATAACACATCTTTGGATCAAATGGTGATCTCTTCATCGATATGCAAACCATTATTCAAGTCATTTATTTCCATATTAGGCGATGAGTTCAGCGGTGATAGCGATTGGAAGCCAGACATCGATGTGACCACAAATGGTGAGGAAGAGGAATGCGATAATCGATGGTTTGGAAACGGCATGTGATGTCTACTGTTGTTTGTCTTATGCGAAGAGGCGGCCGATGAGCTCCGGGTGACTGACCCGTTGTCGAGCGGCATATGGGTCTCAACGGACAGGTGCTCTGATTCTCCTCCATGTGTGCCAATACTCATACCATTACTAAAAGCTATTGTCTTGTTATTAGAAGACATATTGAGTGGATGTGAGTATCGACTAGAGTTGGAGTGAAGGGCCAAATGATGTCTGTTTTGTGACGTGTGATGGGATGAAGCGGCCGATGAGCTTCTGGTGGACGCCCTCTCGACGGCCATCTGAGCCTCAATCGACTGAATGTCTGGCTCTCCGTGCGATCCAATACTCAGGCCATTAGTGAATCCAATGGAGTTTCGCGGAGACAGTGAATGAAAACCATTGTTAATGGAAGGGGTTGTCATTGTTGGCGGTGTCGAGTGAACCGACAAGTGATGGCGATTCGCCGTCTTCTGTGACGACGCCGTGGAAGTGCTTCTAATAGATCCTTCAATCTGTTCGCCGTCTCTATTGGAGGCCTTAAGTCTGGCGACTTCGGCGAACACTGAGGCCAATGGCAAATACTTTGGGCCCCAGTTTTGAAGGTAATCCCAATTATAGGAACCACTTAACTCTTCTTCTGAATGCAATATCGATGACAACGAGCCGTAAGATTGTGTGCCATTGTTTAGGGCGTTGTTTCGGTTCTGTTGCTCTATTATACTGTTAATACTCAGCGAACTATCGATAATGTTTGCCATCTTATCCAACACTAAATCTTCCTCTTCGTCGTCTACAGCGGTGGACGTGTCCTCCCGTTCCTCTTCGTTATGGTTGATAACACCGAGTCGTGCGAAGTAGAGGGCAGTTGTGGTCACTTCGCTGTCGTCGTCGTCGCGATAATAATTGCCCGATTCGTTAATCATGCGAACCTCTTCGTCCACGTCGTCCATATCGACTTCCACTTCGTCGCCGTCAACAGATCCGCGTCCGCTGGAGGCCGAGTGTCCTTCAGCTGAACTGCTGAGGACGGCGTTGGAGGGCAGTGTCAGGTCGTTATAACAGGGCGGCGGCGCCGGTGGCGCTGAGCCGTAATTCGGTGTGTGATGTGAATGATATGTCAAATCTTTGGGATCTGTTCCGACCATCGATCCCATGCTCTGCATGAATGAGCCCATACTGTGAGGTCCGATGTGTCTGATATGATCTGACATTATCTGCTTTTGCTGCTGATGTTGATTAAGACATATGACAACAATACTGGCCATCAATATAACTGTTGTCAACATCAGGAGTACTATTAAGAATAGTATCCAACTGGGAATCGATGGCGAGTTAACTGTTCCCAAGAATGTGCTCGAAAGTAGTGTTGAGTTTGAGGGTCCGCCACTGGAATTCCACGTAGAATTACTGGTGGCGCCCATAATTGTCACCCCGGGAACCGATGTGGCGTTGACCACGTGGTAGAGTACTGTCGATTTGGGTGTCGCGCCTATTGGTTGCGTTCCCCTGTCTTCGGATTGTGTGGTGGCATTGGATGCGCCGGAAAATGAAATGGTGTGGTAAATGGTTTCACTCGATGTGTCCAACGTATGGATTGTGACGACAGGCGCACTATCTCTGGCATCGATTGGCTTTACTGTAGTCTCGATCTGTTCCAAGATATCGACTAAGAAACTCGAGGACTTGTTAAGTGGAGGAACGCCGTGATCGCTGACCATTACTGTCAGATTATACTGGGATTTGATGTCGCGGTCGAGCGGTCCGGTCACCACAATTAGATATATAACGTTGTCTTGAGTGGTGAGACCAAAGCTGTCGTCATTTCCCGTTAAAGAAACTGACAGTCGATTGTGATCTTCTTTATTCTTGGCGTTGATGGAGAAGTCACTGGAGTCGGCGTCGTTGACCGAAACCCTGGCCACTAAATCACCTATTTTTGCATTTTCGGGTATTTCTTGTCTCGCGTTCTCCGTTAGAAAGAGTAGACTAAACGTCGGCTGATTGTCGTTCACATCCGTCACACGTATGGACACTAACGCCGACGTCTCCAATGGCTGAGCGCCGGAATCTCTAGCGATGACCACCAACTCGTGTATCTCTTTGCTCTCAAAATCCAGTGCTTTGGCCACAAATATCCAGCCGTTGTGTCGGTTGATCTCGAAATACGGCGACAAACCTGATAGCGGTTTACTATGCAATGAATATGTGATGAGTCCATTGTCTCCCTGATCATTGTCGGTCGCCTTAACCCTCAAGAGTGGTGTTCCCAAAGTGACATTTTCGGCCACATTTCCGTAATAATGACTTTCACTGAACACGGGTTCGCAGTCGTTGTGATCCAACTTTTGTTACAACAAAAATAGCGATTATTACCACTCATTAGGACAATAAAATTGATTGGACTTACAATTGAAATCCTAACAGTCATCTCATCCCTGAGCTGTGGTTGTCCGCCATCGAGAGCCTCAATCACGAGAGTATAGTTGGCAGTCGTCTCCCTATCGAGAGGACCGTTCACCTGAAGATCCAGATACAGGACGTCATCCTTTTCCCTGTGACTTAACAGCCGGAAAGCGTTTCCGACATTTCCCGATACTATGCGATACTTTTGAGTCCCAAAATCGCCTGAAATTTGTCGGCCAAAAAAACTCAGTGAACAATAAATACTTGACAATTAGTGAATGCAAGACATACCTAAATCTAGATCCCTGGCCGGCGGTAGTGTCCGCTTAACATCTCTGGGTTTACTATTTTCAGGAAATTCTAAATCGATTTCATTTGTTGGAAATTTTGGCGAATTATCGTTAATGTCTTCAATTGTCTGAAACAACAAAACAACATAAAAAGGGTTTAAAAACCATAAATTTTATATGAAATTTAAAGTGAAATATAATTATAGCTATGAATGCATACAATCGTGACTTTAATGACGACACCACTTAATGGTAATGCAATGAACGAGTAGTAACTGCGCTCTTCCCGATCCAATGGGATGGCTGTCCGTATTTCACCCGTCGACTGGTCTATGTCTAGATCAGAGTCTACACCTCCTCCACCATTACCTGAATCGATAGTTTAGGTTTAAATTTCAATACAATTCAATATAATATTAATATAGTCTATACCTCCGGGAACGGGAACTATGAGATATGGCGGCTGGAAATGGACGGAAGCGTTGTATGATTTGATGATACCTATGAGCGTACCATTGGGTACACCTTCTGGTATGGAAAAGTTGAGCTCAATCTGATCTGAAGTGTAAGCGGCAGTAATAGTGTCCTGAATGGACCAACAATTGGCGCGTTTGGCACCGATTATACACAATATAATTACAACAATTAATTTAGAAAAAGTTATAAAACTTTGACGAAAACAGTGTTCAAAGAGTCCCCACATATTGAAGCGTTGGATTCAATTTGTCTCACAATTTGATATCAGAAGTGCATCGCATCGACAGATGAAGAGCAGTCACTTGTCATCAAAAAATAATTTCTCAAATAAAATATTTGTCTCAAAGACTTATTTCTCTTCCATAAAAACGAGTAGTAATTAAACGATGGAAAGAATTTGCGAAAATAAATATAAATAATAAACTTTTTGCGGGCAATCGTATCGATACGATAATATTGATGCCATTTATTATATCATTAATAGGATTATTGATGACATACACAAAGAAGGAGCTCTTGTATTGTGATAATTGGTATACAAAAGCAAACGCACAGCGAAAGAGAGACTGTTGTCGATGGGATGGCAAATAAGTTATCGTCTCTCAGGTCTGGTGTTAATAATAATAAAGATTTGCCCAAAATTTTGCTGTTCATACAGTGAGAGCAGAGGACAGTTCACACATAAAATTTCGTGTCCGGAAAGGCATTGATTGTCACTTTAAAAGCAGAAAAAAAGTTTTTCTCTCTCTCTTCAAAAGCCATTTTGCAATTTGTGTTATCAGTCATAGGTCTCTATGCGGGCCGTGATTTCTATGCTGTAGGACCGGATCGACCACTGCTTGCCTGCCTGTGCTAACCATCCATTGGAATTCAAGCGCAGGGCTATTACTGCTCGAAACATAAAAGAGAGCGGAGAGAGAGAGAGAGAGAGAGAGAGAGANGCAAGCAGTGGTCGATCCGGTCCTACAGCATAGAAATCACGGCCCGCATAGAGACCTATGACTGATAACACAAATTGCAAAATGGCTTTTGAAGAGAGAGAGAGAGAGAGAGACGAAATCATCCATTCGAGGCATTGAACCCTATGATTACCTGAACAGGTACTCAACATTTGCAACAGATTTCTCTGGCTATAGGTATGGGGAGAGAGAGAGAGTGGCGTAACCCGAACTTCGGAGTTGCCCTCCAAACTGTCTGTACTATAAAACTGTATAGAAATGTGTGAAAAGCTGTGGCACTTGAAGTCCAGCGGATATATTGTTTCGCTTATGAATGCCTTTTATGAAGGAATCGGGAAAATGTGTCGATTGTTCTCTTGATTTGTTTGGAAAATCATTTTTCTTCATAACCTAAAAGATTTTTCTCTCTTTATATTCATTATTATATGAGAATTCTTTGTGCAAATGTTGTGAATCTTTTGATGCGCTTTTCATGTGTTACGCGACTGTAATGAACGCACGTATGAAATGAAATAATGATTTGAAGGGCAAGTCTGTCGATAACAACGTATGGCTTGGGATCAGGTATAGAGAGGTATAGGAGAGCGCGGAGAGGACTGCAGTTGTTTTGTATGGTCTGAAAGGCAGCGATCAAATAGCCTCAAGTCTGTCGCCTCCTCTTAGACTTTAATGCATTTGTGATAATACAGTGGATAGAGTGGAGCCGTTCCTACCATTTAGACCCAATGTTTATAGCATTGCATAAAAGTGTGCGAAACTTTCCCGGCATTTGTTTTGTTGCCCAGAAATTTGCACAAACTTTATATTATATTCATATTATAGCCATTCTATCCATTCTATGCTTCAACTAATCAACGAAAAAAACCAAAAAATAAAATATAAACCTTTTCTCGTAAGACTTCTTCTCCATTCACTGCTTTAATAGAGAGAATTAAAGCGTTTATTCAACAAATGAATAGTAATTTAAACAATTGAAGTGATGCTTATATTTGTGGCATTCAATTCAATGATACGTTTAGTTTGTTATTTAGAGAAGAGAAACAAAAGTGTCATAAAAATATTAAAATAAGATTTTAGGAGTTAATGGGATATTAGTGTCAATGAAATGCAGACAGAGATACTGGTCAGTGAATGTGCAAATGTGTGCCTATATATGCATATCTGTGCTTTTGGTCGTCCAGACATGCCATCAGCGCACAGCACATCCAGAATGCAATTCCTACTTATTTATCGATTTGCGGTGAAAAAGCCTTTTAAATAATTAGTGTTTTTGTGTCATAAAAGTGGGAGAAAGGTCTCTCTCTCTCTCTCTCTCTCTCTCTCCGCTCTCTTTTATGTTTCGAGCAGTAATAGCCCTGCGCTTGAATTCCAATGGATTCTCTCTCTCTCTCTCTCTCTCTCTCTCTCTCTCTCCTATCAGTTAATAGCTGAGAGAGAATAAGGGATGGGATGTGAAAGGACTGGTGAGAGAGGAAAAGGAGGAACTTCTTGGAAAAAGTTCTTTCGCAAAACGCTATTCACATTGAAATGGTCTGAATATATCAGACATATAATTAGCGGCAAAGAATACGATGACTATAGAGTGACCAGAAAACCACCTGCTGTTGGCTCTTGTGATGCGCTCACCCTTTCATTGTGTTCTCCCCTCTCTATCAGTCCATTCATTACACATAATAATGCACTTTAAATGTCTTCGCTTTTTTAAGCCAAACTATTTTGGATCATATGAACCAATATAACAATATAACCATGTATTTGCTTATCCACTAAACCATTCAATTGAATCAATAGTGAACCCCTTTATTGCAAACAACTATATATACTTAATAGTAAACATATTTCTATTCCAAATATTCTGAACTCTCTCAACAAATATGTGGAACGTGTGTTGGCTTATAATAAAGTAACCAAGGTTAATTACTATATTCAACCAAGTTTTGAATAAAGAAATCAATATTTGATAAAGAAATGGTTCCAATCATAAGAGTATATCAAAGAAGCAATAGTTTAAAATAAACTTTATAAAAAAAATTAAAAACTGATAATAGATTTTATAATAAAAAATTATTCATTTAAATTCATCTCATGAACAAATGTGCAAATATAGAGATAGTGTTATTCTCCACCTTAGAAATGATCAAATGATCGGCGCTTTACAAATTGATTCGTTATAATCGGGAACACTGTATAAATTTATATTATATTTTATGAAACATCTTTTTAGCTCAAAATTTACACAAAAACTCACTGTTTTGGTAAAATTCTCTAAATGTGTCAATTCTACCAAACTTTAATATTGGCGCTGAAATGTGGTCACTCTACTCATGTAGTGAATGCTATTGAAATGTAGAGCCAATGAGAGACAGTGTTTGTGATGTGAGTCAATACAAGTGATGTTTGGCTCCAAATGTGAAACACAAACAAAGTTGGCATCAATTGAGCGCTCATTCAATGCTAACCAAAACACGATTGCATTTCACTTCATATTATCATCACTTTTACCACTCATTCAACACTTCCAAAGTCGGTCTGTAAGACACGCCATACAACACATGCATTACATTGAGTGACAATTGTTTTATTTCCGCAGATATCAGTAGGAAATGGCTGTGAATGTGACCCCCGATGGCGACGAGGATCTGTTTGCCAATGAAATACTGGCACTGATTAACGATGAAAACGATGATATTGTGGACACTGTTGGCGCCGATTCTCTTCCAGAAGTGACGACAAACACAACCAAAACTAGTCTTAGACTTATTGACGATAACGAAGATATATTCGCCGCCAAAACCATCGCAACAAACGGTGACGACAATAGATCCCAAGCGAAGGAACTGTTCGGTGATATGAGTGACGATGAGATGGACGACGCGAAGACACATCTGTCACGTGAGGGACAACTCATTGCGTCAAATCTCAAGATCAGTGCCAATGAATCGAAAGGTATTTCGTTGTTTGAGACCAAAAACAATGGCAAAAATGACAAAAACATTTGGTCTAAAAACATACCGAAGAACTCGACGGCAGACAAAGCGATAGACGACTCGATTCGCGACGTTTTCTCTGGAATTCGTTTAATAAATCCATTGATTTCTAGTCACCGAATGCGGGAACTCATGTCCGGCAGACAAATGATTAAAATGTCTTTAATTAAGTCGAAGATCAATAAGACATCCAATGATATCGACGGCGATTGGGTTACCATTGGAGTCGTCATCAATAAGTTAACGCCAAAAGTGAGCAAAAATGGGAAACAGTATTCAATTTGGAAGTTAAGTGATTTGAAGACCAAAAATATGGTCTCATTCTTCCTCTTCGGCGACGTTTACGCCGAACACTGGAAACTGACGGTCGGCTCTGTCGTCGGTTTACTGAACCCAAGGATAATGGCCGACGACAGGGACACACACGCAAAGTATGGCAAAAACGAGTTGTGTTCGCTGACCATCGACGCGGCGCCCAAACTCCTAGTGTTGGGAACCGCTAAAGATCTCGGCTATTGTAAGGCCATGAAGAAGAATCAAGAGATTTGCGGCGCTTTAATCAATTTGGCTGAAGAGGACTACTGTATGTATCACATAAAGAACGCGTACAAGAAGTTTAGCTCAAAACGGGCCGAAATTCAGACCTCGTTCTCTAACGTGGAGCCCAAGAAGTACGCGACCGCTTCGGCGAACACCGGTATGTTTTGTAACGCTTTCGCTGACGGCGAGCGTAGGGACGCGCCGCTCGTTGAGACCAAAGTCTTTAAATCAAGTGATATGAGAGCGAAGAAGGAAAGTGAGACTAAATCTCTGTCAAAAGTGATGAAAAATCCGCTCTCAAAGGCGGCCAAGAATTTGGCGCTCACTTGCGCTGACGTGAAGGCAAGTATGGCTCAAAACTCGGCCCCCATTTCGGCCAAAGATGTGTTCAATTCGGTTAGACGTGAGACTAATAACAGACCAAACTTTTCGATACCCGCTTTGGCCAAAGGCTATAAGTCGGGAGATATGATTGATTTGAGCCATAAATCTGACGCCAAATTACGGGCGATTCAGGCATTAAAAGCAAAACCTATTGCCGCCGAAGACCCAAATGATAGTAAAAAGAGCAAAAACAAGAGAGCGTTGGAGAGAATTAAATCGAAGATCGCCACCGAATTGAGCGCTTCGGACGCACCCGAAGACGAAGCGGACGCAGAGGACAGGGAAGAGCGACGGGCGAAGAAAATGAGAGCCGATATCATAAGTAAAGCGTTGAGCCGTAAGTCGGTTAATGAGAGCGGCGTTGAAAAGGCCGAAGCGATGGCTACAGAAAAATACTTCTCTACACTCGAGAAGAAGGAGAAAATGGAGACAAAGTTATCGGAAACGTATGAAACAGAATGCGTTGTCATTAGTTGTC
>CAJPIZ010001904.1:0-15133 GCA_905368565.1 Medioppia subpectinata | reverse complement strand
TAGGAATAACATGGGTTTCCATGTTAAATCCCATAGGGTGGGGGGGAGGGGGGCCGAACGATCCTATAAACCACATTATTCCTATCAGAATAGTGCTTAATAAGTATATTTAAGACAAACGTATCACTTTATATCGACATGGACACACAGTAAACATTAATTATTATTATTATAACATTTCCATTCACATTTATAAACATACTTTCACTATTTAAACTTTCATGCAATGCTAAGTCTATGGCAATGCTAACTCTATGGCAATGCTAAGTCTATGGGTAATGCTAAGTCTATGGCAATACTAATCCTATGGACAATGTTAAGTCTATGGCATAGGGATAACATGGGCAATGCTAAGTTTATGACATATGGATAACATGGGTAATGCTAAGTCTATGGCAATACTAATCCTATGGACAATGTTAAGTGTATGGCATAGGGATAACATGGGCAATGCTAAGTCTATGGCAATGATTAGTTTATGGACTAAGTTTGTAGAATAATTATTATTCTATGGACATACGTATATTAAACAATTCTAACAAATTAATCAAATAAATTGTTGTCAAAAATATTTAAAATTTTCAAAATAATAATAGTGAAAGTATTCCAACAATAGCATTGAAAAATTTAAAATCTTTAATGCATCACCCGAATTGTGGTTAACGTATAGCATCGCTGTGTGATCCTTGTTTAGATCAGATCTATGTTGTAAAAATTTATAATAATATTAACACAGTCGGCATTTAAATGATTTTATTTAACCTAAATTTTTTACTATAATATTGGTATAACTGATATATGTTTGCCTTTGGATATTTCTAGTGTAGCTAGGATAGTGAAATTAATTTTATAATTTAAGGTAACATTTCTAGGCACCAAAAACCAAGTTTCATAAAGATACTAGTAATAATCACTTCTTATGTGTATTTGTTAATTGGAAGTTATGATAATATAAGTAATTATTTATATATAAATAGCGCATACCAGAATAGTGGACTAGTATAATAGTTTATTACAATAATTTATTATTGGTATAACTGATATATGTTTGCCTTTGGATATTTCTATTGTAGCTAGGATAGTGAAAGTAATTTTATAATTTAAGGTAACATTTCTAGGCACCAAAAACCAAGTTTCATAAAGATCGGATAATTGGTTATTATCCTGGAAATTTTTTTAATGTGTCAGTCAGCATTATTTTGGAAAATTTAGTTCAAAATATTTTACCAAAAAATAACTTATATAGTGAAATTAATTTTATAATTTAGGTTAACATTCCTAGGCATCAGAAACCAAGTTTCATAAAGATCGGATGATTGGTGTTTGTACTGGAAATTTTTAAACGAAGTCAGGCAGAATAATGTATTCCTATGGGAAGGTGTCTATTTTTGTGATTACCGACGGTTGAAATCGTGTATTAATTGATCGTGTTTAAACAATAATAGAGATAATAGAAATTCCCTACTCTTCCAATATCGTCAATATCTAATGTATATAACCATATCATAATCAATGTCCAACTCTGACCAGTGCCTGACTTGTGGCCACTTGAGTATCGGTAGTCGACCCGATCGGCGGCCTGTGTTCGGTCGGTTTGCATTTTTCGTCAATATCTAATGTATATAACCATATCATAATCAATGTCCAACTCTGACCAGTGCCTGACTTGTGGCCACTTGATTATCGGTAGTCGACCCGATCGGCGGCCTGTGTTCGGTCGGTTTGCATTTGATTCCCGTTATAATTAATGTCGTGATAACTGCTCTAAACTATTGTTGAATAACTAATAGTGAATCCCAATAACCAAATACTAACTCCAAACATGTCTTTTACAAAAATATTTTTACTTCAAAAATAAGTTTCCCGTTATAATTAATGTCGTGATAACTGCTCTAAACTATTGTTGAATAACTAATAGTGAATCCCAATAACCAAATACTAACTCCAAACATGTCTTTTACAAAAATATTTTTACTTCAAAAATAAGTTATTTTTTGGTAAAATATTTTCTTGATTTAAAAGGTTTTATTACGACTGACTGTGTAATTTTTTTAAAGGTCCTATTATTGGTTAATAGGCTAGAAATACTTTGAACCAAAAACCACGGATCGAATGTTACCTTAAATTATAAAATTAATTTCACTATCCTAGCTACAATAGAAATATCCAAAGGCAAACATATATCAGTTATACCAATACATACCGTTATAAACAAACGTAATCAAGTATATTATTTAACAAGGTATTTATAACTCGTAATTTATTAGTGAAGTTCAATAAATTTTTCCCAAATTTAAAGTTTACTAAAAAGTGGTCAGTCAATGTGTTTTTGATTGAAATCGGATTGAAAGGGAGTAGACTGTATTATATACTGTTAGGCCTATTCATAACATATTTATACACTGCACCGGTCGAACTATACAAATAGTATGGCTTAATATATTATTATTATGGATTTCATACAAACCTTTCCTAAGTCTTCCGGCTTTAATCAATCCATAATAAGCTGTACTATAAGTACTTAATATAGAGACGGCATCGTTCATAGACCAGTGTTCAGGGATTTTAGCGTAAGTATGAGTGGAAGCGTATATCGATGTTGCGAAACAACGGCCCGATTCCATACCCATAACCCGTTCACCCGTTTCGGCCAAACGACCGGCAAATTCATTACCAATTGTACAGTCCATGAATACAACCTCAGGACCCGATGGGATACGACCTATATTTATATAGTTATTATTAGTTTGTTAAACTATAACCATCATTATTATTTGCATACCTGTGGCCAACATAACATCGTGGAATGAGAGTCCAGTGCTATAAATGTTTATTTTATTTTTGGTCACTTTCTGTCCGTTGAAATCATATGTTTCTTGTTTTGGTGAAAGAGATCTCAAATCATACCTAACTTCTGGACGCTCTAGAGCCCAAACTGGGTTTAAATCTATTATGAGCAACCTTTGCTGAAATAGTGATAGAAACCCATCAAAATACACAGATATACTTCCAAGTTTTCCCCCTTTGATAACATTGGCGACCAAATCGTTGGCCAATATATCAGAATAGGGTTTAGTAGTGAAGTCAATGTTAGTGTCAGTATTGGAGTCCATATTGAATATATATCTAAAGTTTTCTCCGCCCGGTTCTAATCGCATGCTATTAACTAACCCTACGATTCCATTGATACCCAAGTCGTTGGCCATAAGCCATACGTTATCGGTTTGATTGTCCGCCTCTTTTGCGGTAATCAACTTTTGCTGCAATACTTCAAACCATTGCTCGTAATTTGTCGTAACTCTAATGACATTACTTTTATCTGGCATTTCTAACTTATTCACGAGTTTTCTAAACAATAGGCCAAAGCTTCCAATGGTATCATATTTAGTACAAATTAATTTGAGTCCAATTTCATTGCAAATTGTTATAAACTCTTTGATCCGATTCTCGAGAAACACATTATTATAAATCGCTTTTCCGTTCAACGAATTGAACGCAATCTCCGGTTCCGTAAACTTATATCTGAAGACCGATAATAGAAATCCATTGGTTTGCAGGCAATCATAGATCTTCTGAGCAAATGATTGCATATCTTTTTGCCACAAGTCTTGTGAGTCTCTCAATACAACCAAATGCGAGGATTTTAGGGATATATCGTCTTTCGGGTATATTTATTTACCATAATATATTGATAAGTAGAATCCCTTTCGACAACTATTTTGAGTCCATCTGTATATTGACTTTCAATTAATTGATCAATACTCTCAATCCTAACCACAATCACACTATTAATTACAGTTATATTTGCTAATAATATACTTAGCAAATCCTGTAATAAATATACATTAAGTTGGAATATATTTGTTATTTATTTGCGACAGAATTATTCCAAACAAATTAACAAATATCCAAATAACCTGATACTTTTTACCTGGATTGTAATGATAATTATATTGCAAATACTATATTCCGGAGTAATATATTCATTAATCACAGTTCCTGTGGAGCATAGGATTGAGAGTATTGATCAATTAATTGAAAGTCAATATACAGATGGACTCAAAATAGTTGTCGAAAGGGATTCTACTTATCAATATATTATGGTAAATAAATATAAAATTAATTATTATAAATATTTAATATTATAATTAATTAATATTATATTTTTAATAATAGGATACTTTAAATAAAGGGTTTGGAAAAGTTGTATTCAAATACATAAAAACCCATGAAAACAATTTATTTCAACATTTGTTAGATAATGGAAATATGTATTCAATTGTATTCAATAGGATCAGGCTGAAATATTATTTAAAATTATTTAATATTACCAATCATTACGTATCAAAGAATGACGATAGTAATAAATTTACAAATACAATAGGCGCGATTGCTGTGCGACCAAACTCAATTTATTACCTGCCATTAAATACAATGTAGGTATAAATGATACTAGATGGTTATTTATTAATACAATTAGCATGTTTATTTTAAAGATTATCTCGCATGCGAGAAGCAAATCTATTTTATATTTGGATTGAAAAATTCTTCATGCTCATTAATCCTAATCAACATTATAATTATGGTGACTCCAATTATTCTTATTCTGACCTAGATTTTTACACTTTGTATTTTATATTTTACATTTGCATCTATGCCATTGTATTAGATATAATTATTTTAATAGTTGAGATATTAGTTATTAAATTTAACATTAGCTTATGTATCAACATTTAATGACTTAATAATATAACACTCAAGGTAAAATAAAAGAACATTATTTTTAAGGGATTAATCTTAAATGTAATTAAATAACTGATTATAATTGTATTATAATTACATAAAACGCAAACATAAACTACACAAAACTCACACAAAAAATATTATAGAAACTTAAACAAAGAGTCAATTAATTGTTTAATAAATAATAATAATTTATAAATAATAAAACTATAAGGATAAGTTAAATAAATCGATAAAATGTTGCTATCTTAAATAATAAGTTATAGTAAATTATTTTAATTTAAATAAAATTAAATAAAAATTATAAATTAATAAACTAAATGTACTCGTGTTCTCATATATTAATAGTTTTAATCAAGTAAAAAATTTTCTAGATTAATACAATTTTTGATTAAAAGACTATTAATAATAGTCTAGTTTTTAATTAAAATAATAAGCATTTAACATGTATAAAACCAGTTAGCTCAAAGTATAGAATGTAATACTAAAACTACATTAAACTAAATAAATCTAATAACTATTGAATTGCCAAAAGTATTACTTATACTTTTAATTGTACTAACATTTAATTAAACAAAATTATGAGTATGTTATGCATATTATTTAGTTTTAAATATTTAACATGATACGTTTAAAAATACGTCAGTAACAGTAAATATAAAATCCACATGAGTAACTTATTATTGTGACATAAAAATATAATTAATATTACTAAATTAAATAAACAATCCTGATTATTTCATATAATGTAAAGTATTGTATATCAAATATCTGGTAGTAATTTTATAAACAATAGCATTCTATCATTATTTATCAAGATTTATGCATAAATAGAATGAGTTAAATAATTCTTTGTGTGTTCTGTATATGTGAAAATAGTCATGGAATTAAATTTGTCAAGAATAATATCAATCTTGTATGCCCTTGATACAATAACATTTATTTCAAACATGGTTATTGCAAAAACCATATGGGATTCAATTCACCGAACCAGGTCTGCTCCCGAACGGGTCAGCTATAGTTCGCAATACGATTGGTTAATATTTAACATGAAAATAGGCGATTCTACCATGCTGGTTGTGCGCACGTGTCGTATACATTTCACATATTACATTGTGTCTGATAACTACCCTAACCTCCCGAGTATATTGCAAAATATTCACAATTACCTGAATGTTAGCACTCTGTACATGGACTCATTAACCATGGTTATATTGGGATGGCACCGGTACCTAACATTCAAACATGGTTTTAAGT
The DNA here is from genome assembly GCA_905368565.1 of Medioppia subpectinata. NCBI lineage: Eukaryota > Metazoa > Arthropoda > Arachnida > Sarcoptiformes > Oppiidae > Medioppia > Medioppia subpectinata. The sequence goes on along the minus strand of CAJPIZ010001904.1, from coordinate 9,133 downwards.
TCAAGAATTGCATTAACCGTTTATCAACGTTAGTATTATTATTAATCGTATGGCTTATAAGCTTAACACTTGGGGTACCGCATTTGGCAAATGATTATGTTTATTATTACGACCATCGGGTTAAAAAGTATTTGTGTCTCAAATCGGATAGTTGGTTTAATACTTGGATGATCATGGCTAATATGAAAGCATTATCACGTAAGTGTCGAGTATGGCTGGAATGTATAGTGTTTGTCATTATTTCCTACATTACGGTCATTACAATTAAACTTAACATGGGTACTAATCAAACAACCCAGGTTACTGGAAACAAGTTTAGACGTATACAAAATCAATTGAAATCTGGAAATAACAATATTTTAATGTATTTGATATCGACCCTGGTGCTATTTGTGGCCAAAAAGCTTGCTTTACAGTATGGTAATAATTTTGGTGTATTTTCTGCAAAGGACACATGTAATTTTCTGGACAACAACCATCATCATTTTTACATGATATTTATTGCCAACACTATAACAATGATTACAAATATAATGTTTGGCTATTTTAATACTATGCGTAATAAACAGAAGCCCAACAAACGTAAAGCCAGGACCAAAATTGCCAAAAAGCAGGATAATAATGATCATGGTCAAACTACAACCGTTTAATGTATTAGGATTTTAACCATATTTAATTATTTCCTATGTTTTTAGTATAAATTATTATTAATGTTATATTAAAATATGCAATTATTATTATTGGTATAACTGATATATGTTTGCCTTTGGATATTTCTATTGTAGCTAGGATAGTGAAATTAATTTCATCCGATCTTTATGAAACTTGGTTTCTGATGCCTAGGAATGTTAACCTAAATTATAAAATTAATTTCACTATCCTAGCTACACTAGAAATATCCAAAGGCAAACATATATCAGTTATACCAATATTTAAATTAATAGTTGAAATCATAATTGTTTTGATATTATGTGTAAAAAACTAAATAAAATAAAAATTATATTAAATTCTTGTTTTTGCCAATTATTAATACCTTTACACATTATACCGTATAACTGTCTTTCAAATAGCAGATCAAATTAATTGTTTATTAAAATAAAATAAATTATAATTGGAAAAATTCGACCCTGATACATTTAGCAAATTATCACATTGTGTTATTAAATTCTATTCATATGGGTTGCCCTTCACTGGTGTGAGTTATACTGACTGCTGTGCCATTTGGACACATAAATACTAATTGTGAGTAATTTACCTCAATGTTTATTATAATCTCATTGTATATGAGCTAATCGTATAATACATTAATTATATTTTTTTGAATCATTCTTAGCCATGGAATCTAATGTCATAAATAAGTTTTAAGTTAAAACTTTATAACTTTAGACTCAATAGCAATGAATGTTGGCAATGAATACAATTCACATACAAACTGTATATTCATATTAATTCATTTAATGAAAAATTTTGAACAAAGAAAGCATGGATTTTGTGCTCAAATTATTTGATTAAAACACGAAATATTTTTGTGTGTTTTTGTATTAGTTTTGTGTTTTAAAGTCTTGGCAGTAGTCTTAGCGCAATGGATATAAGCGATGGTAAGTATGAAAACGTCGATAAATTTACACAAAAATCATTAATAATTATTTGACAGATGAGGAGGAAGAGCCGCAAAACCACTCTTACATTCATCATTTTGATCAACTCCAACAGATAGGTAGGGGTGGGTTCGGCACTGTGTATAAAGTGAAGCATAAATTGGACGGAGAGATTTACGCTATTAAAAAGGTCACTTATACCGGTAAGAGTGTCTAGTTGCAATCATTTACTAGTACTAATTATTTGTATTTATATATTATATTGTATGCAATAATCACCAGAAATAAATGATGACCACAATCACAAACACCGAGTGGTTGATGAGGTAAAATGTTTGGCAAAGTTGAGCTCACAATATGTGGTACAGTATCACAACTCATGGCTCGACGACAACAGCACTCGACTGTACATTCAGATGGAGTATTGCCCGCAAAGTCTGCGCACAGTATTGGAGACTAAAGGGCCGGCATTTGGCAGACAATGGGCGGCCGAAGCGATGAATTCATTTGAGTACTTCATATCGTGTGAAATATTCAAAGAGCTCTTAGAGTGCGTCCAGTATTTGCATGAATTAAAACCTCAGATAATACATCGCGATCTTAAACCCGAAAATGTGATGATTGCCAACACATTAAGCGGTAATAACAACAATAGCCAGCGATTCATAAAATTGTGTGACTTTGGTTTGGCCACTGTTCACGACACGAGCCGACACACTGACAGCCGATACCAGCACTCAGCTGTCGGCACACGTGTATACGTAGCGCCCGAAGTATATAACGGCAGATATAACCACAAGTCAGACATATATAGTCTTGGACTAATTGGACAAAGTTTGTTTGACATCAATATATACGAGTTTGTGTTTATTTATTATATATTTTGTAATTAATTTTGAACTTATGATTAAATTTTATATTCATTTATAGCACCCAATCGTTTGCCGCAAATGATTTGATTTTCAAGACATCCATAATATGTATGAATGAGTTATTGGAGAAAATGGCGGCGAATTGGAAACAACGGCCTGAATGTCGGGAAGTGTTGGCCAAACAAAACAAGTGGTCTATCGATAAGACTGTTGTCACGAATCATAAGGAATTCAATTCAGTATTAAATACACTTAAATCTAACGTCAATTTACTTTTCTATGAGATTTTGTTTTATAAAACAAAATAATCTCCTTTATAATTAATAATATTAATATTAAAGTTAATTTCAATATTAAAGTAAAGTATAAACACAATTAAAACAACACAAAAATATTAACTGATTTGATAATTATATTCAATTATTAATTTTATATTTCAAACAATAAGGTATATGTATTAAAATTATATGTAAAAACAATTATTGTAATACAAAACTACACAAAACATTGGAAACAAATTATTATTTAAATATGAATTAAAACATTTGATTATTATTAAATATCTGATTATAATTAAATTCATTATTACAATAAAATCTACACGGATTTTCCAGATAATTCCATGTATTCATATTCTATTTGACCTTGATACATTTAGGGAATAATCATATTATGTTGTTAAATCATTCTGTGTGTGGTTACCCTTCACTATTGTACGTGAGCTATACTGACCATTACTCCCGTGCTAACCATTGGACACATAAATACTCATTGTGTGTAATTTACCTCAATGTTTATTCTAATCCCATTATACCTGCGTATAAGCTAACCGTATAATATATTAATTACAATTCTGTGACTCATTCTTAGCCTTAAAATCTAATGTTAAAACTCATTCATTGTAGCACTTGATATGAAAATTACAAAAATGAATGTTTTTAAGTTGATTTCATGCGTTAATTCAATGCTTAAGTTTAATGTCATCAATAAGTTTTAATATTAGACTATGGCTACAAATGATTCAAATAATACAATTCACATACAAACTGCATATTAATTCATTTGACTTGAAAAATGTTGAACAAAGAAGGCATGGATTTTGTGCTAAAATTATTTGATTAAAACACAAAATATTTTTGTCTGTTTTAGTTTAATTGTTTTGTTAATTTATCATAATTTAATAAAAATGAGTGAGTTATCAAAAATGCTGACCATGTGCTTTAATATTCCTGTAAATATTAGAGCACACATAGTTAAACTTCACGTTTTTAATGATTTTCTCGATAAATATAATGTATTATTTGTGACAAACGATGATCGGGTCTATTGTGTTGGCAATAATTATAAAGGATGTCTGGGTTTGGGCCACAACTTTCCCGTACTATCGCCAGAAACGATACAACAATTATGTCATCAAAACATCAAATACTTTGTCAATGGATTTGATTTTGTGTTAGCAGTAAATCACACAAATATGGTCTACGGTTGGGGAAGCAATGACCAGGGTCAATTGGCTCAACAATATAAAATCGACAAATTACGACCAGAGATTATATCATATTTGAACGACAAAAATATTATTCAAATCAGTTGTGGTTTTCATCACACTCTGGCCCTAACCAGTGATGGCCGGGTGTATGCCTGGGGTCGCAATGATTTCGGACAAATTGGTTGTGGAAATAATAATGATATGATTTGTACGCCAATTGAACTGCTATTTGGAGATTTTAAAATACAGTCCGTTTATTGTTTTTATAACTCTTCGTTTGCCATCACATCCGACGGACATGTCTTCAGTTGGGGTCAGAATAAAAACCATAAATTGGGACTAAATATAACCGATGATAAACTTTTGAACCCCCGACTGATATCAACCATAAGTGGTGTGAAAGCACTGAATTGCAGTAATTATGGCACATATTTTCACACAACAAATGGTTTGTATTTTTGTGGAGAATATTATGAAAACAATAATAAACTGTTTGAAAAAAGTCCGAAACATATACTTTGCGATCAAAATATCAAAAATATAAGACAAACGAAAGCAATAAATAATTACGATTTTGATACACATATTAAAGACTTAATGTGTGTTTTAATTAACGATAAGATATATTATTTCACAAAAGAAAACAAAATAATTGAAACAAATTATAATAATTATATCGATTATTACATCAATGTATGGAAAGTAACTTATAATACAATTGATTTGAATGCAATCAATGAAACAACAATATTACCATCAGATGAAAGTAAAATACAAAGTTTAGACGTTATGTCAATCGATGGCAATAATGCGAGTGGCAGTCAATTATCACAAACGATGGCCAGTCTTGACAGTAGTCTCAGCGCAATGGATATAAGTGATGGTAATTATGAACATTTTGATAAATTTACAAAAATTTACAAAACAAAAACTTTATATATAATGATAATTAATATTTGACAGATGAGGACCAGGAGTTTCATAACAACCATTACATCGATACTTTTGATCAACTCGAAGAGATAGGGAGGGGAGGGTTCGGCACAGTGTTTAAAGTGAAACATAAAATAGACAAAATGTTTTACGCTATTAAAAAGGTCACTTATACCGGTAAGAGTGCCTAGGCTCAATCATTTACTAGTGCTAATTATTTGTATTTACACGTATTGTATTGTATATACACTTAGAGTCGTTTATTTTCACATTGTACTATTTCACAAGTTGTCTAAATTCACACAATGTTACTAACCCCACCTTGGGGTATATGTTTTAGTATGGGCCAATTTCACAGCTCTATAATGTCACTTTCACACATAAATGTGATTGTGTTAACATGGTGTGCATAGGGAGCATATTATATTTTCACATTTTAATGTAAGCAATTTTTCATGATTTCAATGGATTTCGGGTATAGTTTCGCAAATGTTATTAAAATTAGTTTTTATTTAGGCAGTATTTTTGGTGTATTATGATAACTGTCCAAACATTAATCACAAATGCCATTACATTTATTTATTAATATTGGCACCAAATGAGTGACACCGAGTGAGTTATTAAAAAATTATTTAGAGAGCTATTGAGAAAATGCAAACTAATTTTTCACATCATTTTAAATAGAATTTTTATTAAAACAACTAAATTCACTAAATATAAACAATCTACATTTCTCATTATTTGCTACAACATTTTTTAATGCAGAAAGATGATTATAAATGGTGCATAAAGTATATTACCCTCCAATACCTGCATTTACCTAAATTTACCCACCCTGCAAGACTATGATTTTGGGTATAAAAGTTAGTTGTAAATTTCATTTTTTAATGCAGAAAGATGATTATAAATGGTGCATAAAGTATATTACCCTCCAATACCTGCATTTACCTAAATTTACCCACCCTGCAAGACTATGATTTTGGGTATAAAAGTTAGTTGTAAATTGTGAAAATATAAATTTCTAACAAAATGCCTTAATGTAACCACTGAAATAACTTATATCCGACCATTATTTTCAGTTTATTATGAACAGACGTTGTTGTATGGGTGAGAAGTAATGCTACAAATAACGGTTATAAAAAACATATACAGTAAAATCAATATATACTAACTTTTAATTATATGTTAAATTTTTAATTTAATCAGATTGTAATGATTAAAATACTACAATAACCCATAGGCAACAAAAGTGTTATTATTTAATTACATTGATTGTTTACAAATTGCAAATAATTTAAAATGCTAGCTTGGTAAAATCATATATGTGCAACTGTAATTTGAATAGTTTTATGGTACAACGTTATTTGTAGCATTACTTCTCACCCATACAACAACGTCTGATTATGAAAACCATATTATTATAGGTATAGTCAATTGAAAAAGTGATGCAACATTTTTATCTATAATTTCACATTCTGTAATTTCACACAACGAAAACTACGGTCCCAATTATGTGAAATTAGACAACTTTAAGTGTATACGTATTATACGTGCGTTAATCACCAGAAATAAGTGATGACCACAAACACAAACACCGGGTGCTTAAAGAGGTGAAAAGTTTGGTAACAGTGCGCTCAGAATATGTGGTACAGTATTACTCCTCATGGCTCGACAACAATACCAAACAACTGTACATTCAGATGGAGTATTGCTCGCAAAGTCTGCGCACAGTATTGGAGACTAAAGGGCCGGCATTTGGCAGACAATCGCCGGCCGAACCCATGAATATTCACGAGTATTACATATCGGGTGAAATATTCAATGAGCTCTTAGAGGGCGTCCAGTTTTTGCATGAATTAAAACCTCAGATAATACATCGCGATCTAAAACCCGACAATGTGTTGATTGTGAATGGATTTAGTGGTCATAACAATAGCCGGCGATTCATAAAATTGGGTGACTTTGGTTTGGCCACTGTTCACGACCCGAGCCGACCCACTGCTAGCCGTTACAAACACACGCCTATCGGCACACTTGGATTCGTTGCGCCCGAAGTATATAAAGGCAGATATAATCATAAATCAGACATATATAGTCTCGGAGTAATTGGACAAAGCATAAGGATGACATCGATATACACGCGTTTGTTTTTATTAATTATATATTTTGTATTTAATTTTAAACTTATTATTAAATTTTATGTTCATTTATTTGCTGCAAATCGTTTGCTGCAAATGATTTGACTTTCGAGACATCCATAATATGTATGAATGAGTTATTGGAGAAAATGGCAGCGAATTGGAAACAAAGGCCTGAGTGTCGGGAAGTGTTGGCCAAACATAACAAGTGGTCTATCGATAAGACTGTTGTCGCGAAACAAAACAATTTCAATGAAGTTTTAAATACACTTAATTCTAACGTTAATTCACTTTTCTATAAGATTTTGTTTTATAAAACAAAATAATCTAACTTATAATTATTAGTATGAATACATGGTTAATTTCAACATTATAGTAAAGTATAAACACAATTAAAACAAACACAAAAATATTAACTCATATGATAATTATATTCAATTGTTAATTTTATATTTCAAACAATAAGATATATGTATTAAAGTTATATGTAAAAACAATTATTGTAATGCAAAACTACACAAAACATTGAAAACAAATTATTATTTAAATATGAATTAAAACATTTGATTATTATTAAATATCTGATTATAATTGTATTCATTATTTCCTATAAATATAATATATAATTACAATTGCCAATAAATTATATGCTGTATTAACAGTTGATTACGATATCGTTAGATAATGACAATGATAATCATTTTTAAATCAAAATTGTAATAATTATCGCAATGTTTATGTATACATTTGAAGCTAAAAACTATAGTATTCATAGATTCTTGTAATATTATTCCTGAAAAATTATCAATGAATTAAAGAAAATATACTTTTGTAAACAATTTTGAGTGACAATTAATTTAAACGCTCCATAATATCACCCACTTGTGCACATCATAAATAAGGGTGTGCTAGATCAAAGATTGTGGATATAAATAAACATACTGTAGATAAATTTGGCGCAATTTTAAATAATATATAACTATTGTTACTATTGTTCAATTCTTTCCCACACTAAACAACCAAATCACAACATGTTTGGTAATTTATTTTTTAGATACTTTTTAAAATTTATTTATTTCACGTGCTATTAAAGAACAGCGTTGATCTATTTCATTTTTGTAATCGTGAATTTACCAAGTGTTTAATGTTCATTCACTAATTCACCAAGCTACAAATTTATTTAAGTAATAAATCCAATATAATTAATGTTTAATTTATAATTGCAATTGATTGTATTTTGTACAATGAATTATATGCTATTATTCATTTGCTTTTGCTATTCATAACATTTGCTTACAAGTTAGATATAATTGTTATTATACACTATATGCAATTATTATTTAATTTAAAATATTTAACATGATATGTTTGACAAACCATTTTTAACAAAATATAAACTATTGTGATATAAAGTCAATAAACAATTATGGTTATTTTTAATTAATACAGTGTAAAGAGTATTGTTGCTATCAAATATTTGACAATAATATTTTAAAAACAAAAAATTCAAACCATAATTGGTTAATGACATTTACAAATAAAGTAATCTATCTAATTTATTATGTGTTAGATCCATGGTGTGATAGAAAATTAAAAAATACACTAAAAGCATAATGGAGCTAAATTTATCCAAAATAAACTCGATGTGGTACGCTTTCGATACAATTACATTTGTATCAAACATGGTATTTGTGGTAACCATTTGGCATTCAATCCGCCGTAAGAGGTCTGCGCTGGAACTGCTCGGCTATAGTCCGCAATACAATTGGCTCATATTGAATATGAAATTCGCCGATTCGACCATGATCGTTGTCCGCATATGTATCATACATTTTACCCATCAATTTGTGTCCGATGTTTACCCTAAACTACCGAGTTTATTACAGAGCCTTCACAATTACATGAGTGTTAGCAATCTGTACGTTGAGTCATTTACCACGGTACTATTGGCCTGGCACCGGTACCTATCATTCAAACATGGTTACGAGTTTAAAAATTGGATCAACAAAGTGCCCACGCCTATTTTATTATTAACTCTATGGGCTATAAGCCTAACACTATCGGTACCGCATTTGGCCATTGATTACGTTTACTATTACGACC
>CAJPIZ010001903.1:0-15135 GCA_905368565.1 Medioppia subpectinata | reverse complement strand
GAAACGGATTGATGTCATGGACTTCAGCGATAGTCTCGAGTATTTGGATTTGGCCTCAAATGCGATCGAAACCATTGAACCGAATTCTTTCGAACCGTTGACACAATTAAAAGGACTTGATTTGAGTCACAACGAGTTGATGACTTTGCCCACAGAGCTGTTCGCTTATAAGCTATTGTCACTCAATTTGAGTTATAATAACATCGAAATACTTCCCAACGATTTCCTGAAGAAGTGCTTATTTTTGCAAGAATTATGTTTGGCTCACAATCCGATCAGATTTCTGGACTCAGATCTATTCCGCTATTCGGGACAATTGAAAGCACTCGACTTATCTGGCATTTCCTCGTTTGCACTCCACGACGATATTTTCCATCAACTCTTTGAGTTAACTGAACTCGATTTGTCGGACAACGACTTCATGTTAGTGCCCACTATTCCTCTGCGAAGTGCCACAAATCTAAAAGTATTAAAACTGAGCAAAAATCCAATCCGTGATTTGGACGAACACTCGTTCGCAAAGATGCATACATTGACTGAACTATATTTGGATGAAATGAACGAATTGATTGAAATCAAAGAGAAGACGTTCTCCTATTTGGTTAACTTGAAGAGGATTTCCATCAGTAATAATCCTCACTTGTCTTATATCGATAGCAATGCCTTTTACGGCACATTTAATACGAGTTGGATTGCCCTCAAAGAAGTGAATTTCAGAGCTAATAGACTGTCAACACTTTCGGACAATACTCTGCCATTTTGTGAGTCTATTATTATAATGAGAATATGACTTAACTGTTATGTAATTGCAGGTAATCTCACAACTCTTGACTTAAGAGACAATCCCTGGACTAGCGATTGTCATCTTCTTTGGGCCAAATACTGTCACTTAATAAATATTTGCTCCGAAAAGATAAACAAATAATTAGTTATTAACACGATTAAAACAATATGCTTAATATTTAAGGTATTATATATGTATGTAGTATTTTAAATTACTAGTTATTCATACTGTTTTAATTAAAAATAAAATTACTTTTTGACGTATTTGATAAAATTAGAAATATCCTTTGCTAATTTTATTAAAAACCAGAATTGATTAATAAATTTAGAAATAATGTATTGTATAAAATATGATAACAATTCATGCAAAAATAAAAATTAAAATATTTTCAAAGTTATATTTAAGCACATTAAGCCAATATAATTTATCGTTTTATTATCATCTTAATATTATTGTTAAATATAACTGGTTCGTTGATCGATATAATACAAACAGAATATTGCATTGATAGAGAGGTATATAATAAGATAAACAAATTAATAATTGAAATATTAAACATGTTGCTATGATTTTCTTATAAAACTTGATATGAAATAACAACTTGTGATTTAACCAAATTTATTGTTGTTATTTGAATACAAACTAATTTACGGGTAAGCATCATGAATATACAATCTAAATACAGTACGTCCCCGAATTTGACACACGCGATTTTAGCATAAGGTTCTGCTAGCACCGGCGAGTCATATTAGCACTGCTAATGAACCCGATTTTAGCAGAAATCAATTTTGGCACATCTTTTTCACAGCACCAATGACTTGCCAAATTTCGGGACGGACTGTCATTACAAATAATACCTGTACATATGTTTTGAAAATTAAATAGAAATGGCATAATAAAAACCAAATTGTTTATTTTATTTAATTATTTAAATTGATAATATCGTCAACAATTAATGTTAATCTAGCAAAATAATAAAGGCTACATAAAACATTACGTTTAACCGTCGCTTTATATGGTTAAATTGCCCACGGCGATTATATGGTGGTTAAGATAATCGGCCAGTAATTTAATACATTTTATTTACATGAGTGAGATGGCAGCATAAGCGATAGAGCTATGCTATGACTAAAAGTTACATTAATAGTATACATCACAAAAAATCGGCCAACTTTTAACACAGTATTCTATGCTATGGTTTACTGCTATGAGTGGAGTGTATGTGTTTTTATGACATGCGCTGTATTGTGTTTTGCTGTTTACATTGAATACCGAGATTCAGAAATTATGTAATATATTTTTAACCCCATATTCCTATTTAAATAGGAATATGGGGTTATATTTAAACGTACTTTCCATCATTTATTTTGACCACTTCATGCGATGATAGTAATCGGTAGCCAAAGTGTTAATCAAACGTTTTGTAGACTTAAAGCATTGTATTGTATGCTAGGAATTGAATAGAAATTATGTGTAAATTGTATTCAATTGTGTTTATTATTGCTTTGAAATCACAATGAATGGTAAATGTTGTGAATTTTCTATACACTTGCACTCAATTTCATGGATTTTGCTCTCAAATATACCCAATTGTCTTTTTACTTGTAAAACAAATTGTATTTAATTTGTATGACATCTCAAGTCTTATATAAATATGTTATTATTAAGTAATTAAAAGTTTTATTCAAATCATTTAAGAAGTTAAAAAGTTTTTTTATTTTACAAAATAAGTTTTATATTTTATGAAAAAGATTGATTTTTAAGAAATACAATATAAAAAATACAAAAATCAATAATTTTATTCGTTGTCATTGTAATCTTCTTGTTTGTATTCATGGCAATAGTAAACAACATGTGTTTTGCATACAAGCCTTTGGCAACCTTCACATCGAATTGATGCCTTTTTATTGACACTTCGCGGACAAAAATTACACCGGGTATTATTTTTGTGAAGTTTGATTGGTTGCTGAGAAACTGTAGGCATTTCTTCTATTTCATCACTTGAAACATTGAATACATTTTCAATCAATTGTCGCAAATCGTTTGATAGTGTACTTTGATTAAGTCTTTGTGTTGCCAATGGCTTAACTAAATCAAAGCCTAATTGTTTGATGAATTCTCGTCGACTTTTAGATTTCTTGTCGTTTGGATAATAAAACTTAAATATAATGTAACAATTTATTGCTGCGATATCTATAATATCGTAAAACAATGCCATTGGCCATCTACGAGTAGCTCTGGCACACGTATACGAGACACAGAGATGATCCAAATTGTCGACTCCTCCTTTGGTTTGGTTGTAGAAATTTATTATTTCCGGTTTACCGTTGTCTTCAATATTAACAGATTTATGGAAACTACTCAACATTAGTACAAGTTTTTTAGTCTTCCGTTTTTTGGGTATATAAGACATGAGTAGTTTATCGCCATATATTTTGGATAAATATGTATTCATCTAATATAAAGATTAATTAATTCAGTATTAATTTAATTTAATATTAATAAAATTGGGCACATAGTTCCTATTTAAATAGGAACTATGTGCCAAAACTATTACTTCTCTTCCTCGAGTTGTCTTCATTTCAATTGGTATTTCTCTTTTGTTCTTTTTAGTGGTCCCGACATAAGTCAATCCATTGATCCACAATTCATCCACAAGTGGGAAACTAGTGAACCAATTATCTGCTGTAATGTTACGGCCGGTGTGTTTCAAGTCATGAATTAGTCTCAAAACAACATTCATTGATTTATTGGCATCTTTGTCTGCATTTGGCTGACGGCCCAAATATACCTCCGCTGACCACATATAACTATTGAGAGCATCGCAAACCATAAACAATTTAATGCCATATTTGGCTGGTTTGTTTGGCATATATTGTCTAAATCGACACTTTCTTCGAAAAGCCCTCAATTGCTCGTCAATTGTTATGTGCTCTGATAGAACATAATTGCATTTACAATTATCATTAAATTTTGTAAATATATTTCTAATCGGAGCCAATTTGTCGGTCGTATCTCTTGTAAGTCTATTGTCAAATCTGACACATATACATAAAAACCTAAATCTGCACAATGGCATGACAGCTCGCATAATGTTTCGTCCACTACCAGATGTTGACCACAATTCAATTGCATTTTCATTTCCCGATTTATATACACCGGCCAACAATAATAATCCAATAAAGGCTTGTATTTCTTCGGCGTTGGTTTCGTAAATAAATGTTTGTGATGTGTTATACCTCTCTCTCCGTATAAATATTTCACTGTTTGTGTGATTAACAATTGATTGTATCATTTCAATTGTGATGAAACTGTTGAACAGAGTGTAGTTATTATCGGCGCTTTCTTTACTTATTTTTGGTCCATATTTGTCTCACAATGTTTTGCGGTTTGGTTTTACTCGATGTGATAAATGATGTTTGAGATGACATGATATCAGAGGTTTGTAAATCATTATCACTATCATCGCATAGCTCTTCAGCGCTCTGCTCAGTGTCTGATGAATGGGACGACTCTTGTATTTCATCGATTTCTTCATCACTCGTATTGTCTTCAGCGCTGTCGACATTCAACATGTCTTCGAGTTGTTGTCGACTTAACACAGTTTTGCGGCTCATTTTTAATCACAATTAAATACAGACTATTATTAAAATGTTGTTTACATGTGCTTTAAGTCTAATTGTTTACTCTTATTTGTTTTAATGTAAATTACGTTTAGTTATGTCCCCATATTTCTATTTAAATAGAAATATGGGGTCAAAAATAAAAACAACATAATTTGTGTTCAATTCACTCGATGAGAATATCAAAAATAACTTTACAGCGCATGTACATACACTTACACATACACTCCACTCATAGCACTACACCATAGCATAGAATACTGTGTTAAATGTTGGCCGTTTTTTGTAATGTATACTATTAGTGTGAGTCTCTACGCGCGCGCTATCTATCCATTGAATCTAGCACCAACAGAAATGAGTTGTGCACAAGTCCATACAGGGAAGCCAAGAAATAGTGTGAGAAATGGGTAGTCGATATGTGGCGGCGCTAGTGTTTTTGTTCAACTGCACTAAAATGTTAAGGGTTTAAAAAGTTAAACGTTTGATATCGTGGGCGTTTTTGAAAAGTGACCTCTCTTTGAATATTCACTGCTCGNAACGTTTGATATCGTGGGCGTTTTTGAAAAGTGACCTCTCTTTGAATATTCACTGCTCGGACACCAGATATGCAAATGAAGTTTTGATTAATCTAAAAGCTGCTCAAATGTGTGGTTGAGGAATAGCTGGAATTTTTTATTACTGACGTAAACCCCTGATTTTAGCCAACAGTTTTAAACTCACTGGGACCGAAATCGGCCATGGATACAATTGAAAGATTAATAAAATTATTCATATACGTTTTAATTGTAAATCATTTTATTGCCACTTAACTCAATAATATATTACAATATAATCGGCACATTAATTCACGGTAACAATATTTACATTTAATTATTTATGTATTAAGATTATACGAATTAGTATTACATTGTTAACATGTTTATTTTGAAATAACACCTTTAAATTAAAAAATGACACTAATTTTAATCATACCATAAAATGCTATACTTTTGAATTATACTTAAAAACAGTAGTCTTTCGACGACCGGGTCTTTTAGTCGGAGGTTTCACCGGTTTTTTAGTCGGTTTTTTTGTTGGCTTTTTAGTCGGTTTTTTAGTGGGTTTTTTGGTCGGCTTTTTAGTGGGCTTTTTGGTTGGTTTTGTGGTCGGCTTTTTTGTCGTACCCTTTGTTGTCGGCGTTACTGTCTTTGGAGTTGTCGTCGTTGGCTTAGTTGTCGAGGGAGTGGTTATTTTAGGTGTGGTTGTCGTTGTCGTTGTTGTTGTTGTGGTAGGTTTCGGGGTTGTGGTGGTTGTAGTCGTTGTAGTGGTAGTAGTAGTTGTGGTCGTAGTTGTGGTGGTTGTGGGCGGGGGTGCGGTAGTGGGCGGCGGACCGCATACTAGACTATTGCGCTGAGCCCGGAGTTGATCCACTGCCGATTGGTTGGCCTTATTAGCCTGGATATTTTTAAAGATGGTGGTCAACTGTTCTAGGTCGGCCTGTGTCTTGGAAATGCCCACTTTTTTCTGCACAATCGTCAGGAATTGGTAATTGAAATCCAACGTGGGCTCGATCATGGTGCCCTCGCCATAATCATTCCACGTGGCCAGTTGTATCAAATCCGAGTTGGCCCAGGCCAGGTCCAGGGTGTTCTGGAAGGTGGTCGTGTTGACCGGTATAGTCCACGTGGGTCCGGCCCAACCGCCAGCCTTGTAAAACGCGTTGAACCCGGGATACGCCACTCCCATCTTAACGCTCACTTTACTGTTTTTCCAGAAATTATTCAAACCGTCCATAAAATCGGTGTAAATCCACTGATACTCGCCTTTGGCGGACTGACCGCCGTTCTGACTCACCCACCAAAGGGTCAGAAACGTGGGTTTCGTAGTGAACACACTGAACACAGTGTCCCATTGGGTGCCGTTCAGTGTCATGGGGCCGAAATCCATCAACAGCGGGGCGCCCGACACCTGAATGTAATTGCTTTTGGTGAAGTAGTTTTGTTGGATGTACTTCATGTCGGCCTGACCCTGGGCGATCACGTCTTTGATCACACCGGCGTCCTGACCCATACCGAGACTGTGGTCTTCGTATACAATGCCAAACGTGAGACAACTCCTGGCGGTGCCGGCGATGATAGCGTCGGCGTTACGCAAATTGAGTGGGAAATCGTTGGCACTGGACGTGCCGTACCAGTCGACCAAAACACCGTTAATGCCCGACAGTTTCATTAGTCCCAACTGCCAGTCGATAACGTCCGGGTCGTTTGAGTCGTACACATCGATTAGGGGGTAGTAGTAAGCGGCGATTTGGCGCCTGCCGTTTGTAATAGTGTCCGGGTTCTGGTTGGCCATCGTATAGTGAGAGCCCCAAACACCGTTGTTATTGGTCTTGGTCGCCCACCAGGGCATCATATGCATGAACACTTGCTTCTGTCCCGAACCACATTTTACCCATAGATATAATAATGTAGTTATGATATGAATGAGCATGGTTATAATTCAATAATGATGGTAAAAGAAATGTATTTTTACATAATTCCACTTTAAATACTCAAATTATGTTTATTTTTACAATTACGTAAACTCCATGTACTCGCAAATAGTGAACGATTAATTTGATTACTTAGCTTGGCTAATTGCAGTTTAATTGATTAGTCAAGGTTACTATTAATGTAATTAAGTCATTCAGATTTACGTAAATATTACATAAATTTTCTTCATTTCACATTAATTTTAAATGGAATAACAACTTTTATTTAATGCTACAGTACTTGTTACATTAATATACAATGTATGTATGATTTACATTTCTAATTAAAAAGTTAAGTTTAACTGAACGACAGTTTGATACATATACCCTAAATCACAGTCGACCAACAGTTAATAGTTTGTGTAAATAATTTTGCGAATTGATTAATTTGTTACCAATTGTAATAATTTTATATAACAATCGCTCATTATATCAGTGTTTGTGATGTGAATGTTAGACACGAGATATTGTAATTAAAAGTTACAGTTATTTCCAGGTAAACATATTTTTTGACAAACATGTTATGCAATTGTGACATAGTTATAATAGATCTTGTTCAAATGTTTACAGTTTTATGCAATTGCTTTATACAGTATATTACAATTTATCAGGGTATTTTCGTTTATGTTAAATGCTAAATATTTTATTACTATTGGTACATAAAATTACGAGCCTTTTAAGCAAATAAAATTAACATTAAATATTTTTTGAATAAATTACCGGTATATTATGATTTGTACTAGGGTGACCAACTCAAAATTTTCAAAACCGGGACATTTTATAAAAATTATAGAAAGTTCCGGGACATTACAGGACTTTTCGTAATTTGCCCAGATATTTTTTAGTTAAATCGAATTTTTCCCGGGACGCTCAATGGTATCTGTGAAAACCCCGCCGGGACAAAATGGTCAAAACAGGGATTGTCCCGGCCAAACCGGGACGGTTGGTCACCCTAATTTGTACCCCTAAAAAAATAATTAAAAGCCACAGATTACTTCAAAAATAATAGCAAATTTTTATTTAGAATATTATTATAATACATATTACAAATTTAAAGATGATATTAAATGCAAAGATTAAAATATAAAATAATAATTTTATAACAAAAATTTCTAATTACACTAAATTTATAAATTTCTATGAAATTAATTTAATTCAAAAATACGATTCGTTATCCATTTGTGCGACAAAAACCTATTACGGGGTTTAATAAGCTTTGGTTCCGCCACCGCCTCCCACTCGAGCCCCACCACCAAAGCTCGAGGCGCCGCCACCATAACCACCCGCACCACCTGCGCGGGCACCGCCACCATAGCCACCAGCACTACCGGCACGGGCACCGCCACCGAATCCAGCGCCACCACCAAAACTAGCGCCACCACCAAAGCCCGCACCGGCACCAAACCCACCTCCAGCACCAGCACCACCACCGCCGCCGCCGCCCGTCCCGCGGGCCACAATGGTCTGGATGTCTTCCTGGACGGGATTAATCTCCTGGACAATGCGCCTAAAGGGTGAGATAACTTCGCGCACTTCCTGTATAATAGGTTTGGTGACCGAATGAAAGAGAGTGTGCGGTTCGTCCTGCGATTGGGACTGTTGTGTTCCGCCGCCGCCGCCCTCGTGGGCCTGTTGTACGTTCAGATTACTGGACGCCGACCGGAACACAAAGTTCAACGGTATGGGCGACGCGCCCACCTCTACGGTCACGGGCTCTACCGATCCCGTGGACGCAACGTCACGGAAGTCTACCGAATGTCTCGATATGATGGCCGCCTGAACAGCAGCGCCACCCCCGCCGCCTCCTCCGCCGCCACCGTTTCGGCCAAACCCTCCGCCGCCGAAACCACCAAAACCTCCGGACACTCCGCCGCCAATACCTCCTGACACTCCACCGCCAAAACCCGCGGATCCGCCATATCCTCCACCGCCTCCTCCCATACTTCTTCCGCCGCCTCCATAGCCGCCGCCACCGCCTGTACTTCTGGCCCCTCCGCCACCACCATAGCCGCCACCGCCGCCTCCGTATTGACAATGGGATACACTTATAGCGGCGGTGAGTAATAAGACTTGAATCTGATTATAATATATAACATTTAATAAATTATATTTTAAATGAACATTTTTTTATAATAAATACTTTAAACATGTTTGAGGTTTTGGTATAGAAATTAACAACAAGTTTGAAAACAAATTATAATTTTTAAATATATTAGTTTTAAAAAACTTTATAATATTTCTCTTTTGAGAAATACGATAGAAATTATATTTCAATGAGTTTTTCAATGAAAGACTTGATGTGAATGTGAAAACTGATTGCAAATGTTTGCCTTTATATACGAAAATCAAATGACCATTTGATTGAATAATTTGTAGAAATGTTTTGTTTTGTTTTATAATTTTTGTACACATTTTACAACTATTTTAATTAATATCACTATTTACTAAACAACTGGGAAATCATTTAATATATATTTTATTGTAATTTTTACAGATAAAATAAAAAATATTTAACAATTATTTGTAATTGAAATGAAAATTAATATGTTTTGTATCAATCAAATTATCACTTATTATATTAAAAATAATTGATAATAACATTAAACGTGAACTTAAAACATAAAATAACTGTAAAATATAAAATGAACTTTTATTTTATTTTAATAGTTATAAATTAAATAAATAACATCTAACTCAAACATCATTCACAGTTTATTTTCACGTGTATTATGTAAATTAGGCATTAATTATTTAATATGTTATATAATTCAATACATAAATTCTTTACATGGGCTATTTAATTTATAAGTTATTGATAAGTTACTCATTAATGTACATCTCATTAATGTATTACATCTCAAATATCTATCTATTAATACATTTAACGTCTATTTGCTAATCATTTTATACAACATATAAAATTACTAATACATTAGTGTAAATAAAGGTATAAAGAACCTCGTTTTTTAGCATCTTAAAGTTTTTATACAAATAAAACTTATATTGAAATTATATAATCAGGTCTAATCACAAAACAAGATGTTTTGAATCATCATATAATTATATAATTGATAAATTACCACACTAATATTTCAATCATGATTTTGTACTTCAAATGCTAATTTAAAATCAAGTTTTTATACAATGTGTTAAAAGTTATAATTGTTTTCAAAAATAAGAGTTTACAAAATTCAAATCACTAAAAATTTAAATACCAATTATATAATTCAAATATTTAAATCAATTATTATAATTATTAATTTATAAATTTACATTATATAGTAAAATAATAATTGAGAAACATCAATGCCAACTTTACCCACTTTAAAGACACAGTATACTTAAGTATTACAATATATTCAATGTAAATAACGTTATGGTAAAACAATACAAAGAGTGTAACTAATATTGTTGTGAATCTCTCTATGTGAATCAATAATTTAGTACTCATTGCGGTAACTGTGCTGTATTAGTGTCGGCACACTATTTAATTGCACAACATGTTATCATTACATGCCGTAGCTTTTTATATTAATCCCAATTATTTATACTACGGTAAACTGTAAATAATTGTAATTAAGTAATATTATATCAATAGCAATAAGGTTTATTTATAATCGGGTAATTAAGTTTGTAAATAAAATATATTTATAACTAGTAAATTAATTCTATCGTTAAATATTATATTTTTATTAACTGAAATTCTAGAGCTTCTACAAGCAATTTAATAAACAACAGAGCATCTTGATAATATTATAAATACTAAGTTAAGCTAACATCTCACAAAAACCCTTGGTTAATTACCGACAGACGCCCCCACACCCCTTACCCACGTCATTTCAAAACAAAGATCAAAGTGATAAACACGGTATATGGGGTACTGTATCGTGTATTGTCTGTCAAACACATAATATATGGGCTTTTGTGTGGATATATCTCAATAGTAGGCGAGTATCGATCGGACAGTCGATCCCCCCATTCCTTCACTGACATACTGTGGTGTATAAGTCGGCGCACAATCGCCGGGCGCTCACAGCACTCATACATACATACATAGCACTGACGACCACCAGATTATCGACTGAATATACTGTTTTAGATGCCATTTTTCCCAATACACTGTACACTATATACTAAACGGCATTTTTATTTTACGTAAGTTTTATGTAAGTTAGGCGCGGAATCGCGTTGTATTGTATGTGGAAAATGTCGGCACAGGAATTGTGTAATGCTGTAGTAGTATTGACTACCAGTGCTCTCCAACACAAATATAACGAGATAAATGCTCGACTCTAGCGTTATATATACGTGATAAATATTCTGTGTATAACCAATGTATATGTGTTGCAAAAAAGTCCATGTATTTTGTGTGTTTGCGAAATACCTGAATATTAAGTGCAATGAAACGACAACTCTTTCATTGAATTCGTGTTATAAATAATGCTTTAAATAAATTTAAAGAATTAATAATATAATATTTTAATATATGATATAATAATTAATAAATTGGCCACAAATTCTGTGCTTAAATACATAGTTTCTCTATTAGTTTTGTGACTATTATTAGAGTAGATTTTGCGACAATTATTGATATTTTAAATGTGAAAGTCTTCATTATTTGCTTTATTAATAAATGAGTACACTATACATAAAAGTCAGTTATTAGCACCTAATTATTACTATAAATTTTATTTATTTATTTATATCATAATTATATAAAAATAGAATAATTATTAAATATAATTATTATAAATTTTTATTTGTTAAGATTTATTCTTAATTTTGCAACTGTTTTAATCTCGCAGTAATTATTTTAATTAAATTTATAAAAATAGTTTAAAGTAAATATTGCATTATAAATTTTCTATAATTAGTTTATTCTTAATTTTTATATAATATTTTATTTTTAGCACAAATTAAATACAATATAAAACTAAAATATATTAATTTATATAAAATAATTTAATATTAATATTACAAATAATATTACTAATTGTACTTCAATACTATTAATGCAATCTTATTGTTAATAAAACAAACAATCATTTAATCTCAACACAACTATTATATCGATTTTATAGACATTTCCATTCATTATGCGATGAATTACTTGAAGAAAAAATTAAAACTAAGCCAAAAGCCAAAGCATGAAGACGATGACGATTACGACAATTACATACCACCCGTACCGCCGCATCCATCAACTCTAGTCGCTGGTCAGGTGCCGCCACCTCTGCCACCACCGCCTCTGTCAACCACATTAGGCTCCAGTGTTATCACACAATCCAATGGCGATCCGTCGCAACCACTGCCGGCGCCCGCAGTGACCGACGAACCGCCCATCAGTTCCGAAGAGCTCTTCAAACAACTGAAGGAAAAGGAGTTCATTAGACGACAGGAAGAGAAGGCTTTGATCGCCGCACAGGAAAAGGATAAACAGAATCGCGAGGACTGGAAGTTCTTCTTGAATTTGACCGCAAAAGTCGAAGACATCACTAATAAAACTCAAAGTGCTTTAGAGAAACTGAAAGACACGTCGGCTGTCGATGACATTGTCAACCAAGTGGACGAGGGTTTGGATTACGTGCCCGAACCCGATATTGTTGTTGTGAAAAGCGCCGGCAGTTGGGTTGCCTTCACCGAAGACGGTCAGCCACCCCAACCACTTGGCAATAATCTTGGTATTAATACATGTTTTTTGCTTGTATTTACTATTTTATTTGTTTATTGTGAGTTGCGGTCAATTATATGCGAAATGAGCTAGATTTAATTTATTTGATAGTTGTATTATACGATACATTTGGTCTATATATGCAGGTAATAACTGTTTGCCAATTTAATATTGGTCAATTCAAGTAGCGTATGATCTAGTTATTTGATTTGACAATATTTGTTTTATTCATTGCAATCTATTCAATATAAACATAATTAAATTGTGTGTAACGTAGGACAACAATTTAGATTTTGCTATATTTTATGATTTTGTATATAATATTTAAATAGTACTACATTTGTTCAAAATTTTATTTTTTAAATAAATACACATTATTTTATTTTATTTTATCTTTATAATTAATATTTCCGTTAAAACCAGTGAAAAATTATGATAATTTTATCACTTGAGACAAATTTATAACTAAACCACACGTGTAACAGTTTATGAGTTTAATAAGCACTAGTTTTATTAGCCCTCGTATAGTATTGGCTGTACTAATGAAAACAAGTGAACAAGTACAGCCAATGCTATACTGGTGCTAATAAAACTAGTGCTTATTTTGCTGTGTAATATTATTTGAGTCTAACATGTTAAATGAACATGATTGACATAAATTTACAGTTTATTAAAATATGAAACTTCTATTATGTTATTAATTATATCGTTGTTTTTTGTTATGAAAGTGTTAGACGTTTATCAGGCAATAAATAATTGATTTAACGCTACGATTAAACATTGAATTCAGAAAATTCTTTTGTTTATGAAATTGACTTTCTTTATGAAACACGTGTTGTTATAATATATCAAACATTTAATTCATTATATATTTTACACTTAAAGTGCTTTTCAATTATATGAAACACAAGTGATGTTTATATTAAAATATAAAACTTATATAATACTTATATTATTATTTTATAAGTTCATATGAAAAACAAATAAAAGTGGATTTTAAAAGGGTAATTGTGTTGGCGTTAAATATGATTTTGATATATTTGACTATGTCTATTATTAATGCCTTAAACCAAATTTTGCATAATACCCTTTTGAAAATATACAAATGAAAATCAATACTTTTTTAATTACTGTATTATTATAAATATCAAACATCACATTACTTTGAGATTATCATTGATTAAGACTACAGTATATTTCATTAAGAGTTGCTTATGGCATAAAAATAAAATATTTTATACTAAAAATATTTATTTTAATATTAATTTATTAATACTTTATACTATAAATTTATTATGTAATATAAGAGAGAGAGAGAGAGAGAGAGAGAGAGAGAGAGGGCTAGTATTAAAACATATTCAATAATGTAATTTTAAATATTTAATGAAATTTTTAAAATACCAAATGTTTTTGTTTTGAATAAGTAATGAAAAATAGTTGTTTTGTAGTCAGAGATCTAAATGTGATTGTGTTTATATAGTATACATTAAATCATTACTGCAAACGCTTTGGGAAAATATTATAATTTTAGGCTAATTATTACAGAGAAAAGTACTTTCGTGTCGCCTATCCCTAGCTATAACTTAACTATACTTTCACAGTATATTCACACATACAGTATGTTTTAGGTATAACGTTATTATAGTTTGATAACACATAACATTTGGAAAATAAAATATAATTTCAGTTATTTATTTATTTATATAAATATATCACAGAAGTGTTTGGTTGGATTCGGCGTTAATATAATTTTATTTACGTGGTAATATATTAAATTTTAAAATTTATTTACTGTTCATCCTAGTTCATGAAATTGTCCGGTCTTATCATATAACGTAATGAATTTATATTTAGTTTGATTTTATTAGTAATATTAAACACGATTTTTAACGTGATTATTAACCTAATATATTAGTATTATATACACTAAAATACTTAATGTACTTGATATTTAAATATAAAGAATATTTACTAATATTAATTGGGTTTTCATGTTAAAGAATATTTATAGAATATATTTAATATACTGTAATCTTTTGTAATATAAAATACCATAGTATTTAAAATTTGAATTAATGACATAAAGAGCGACAAACAAATATCGTAAATGTCAAATACAGTATATACTAAATATTTAAAAATGCATATAAAAAAGTGTCAATAAAATTTTGTTTAAAAAATTTAATATCAAAAATACAAACCTTTACTAAAATATATGAATTCTCTTTCATTTTCACTACTCGTATAGACACCGAAGACAGGGAAACAAAGCCATCGAAAACTCCTCAACAGATAACCGAAGAATCGCTGAAGAAAGTGGCCGAAGAGGCCGTCCCGGAGACCATACACTTGGAGTCGTCCCAACTATTAGACGACTTTGGGTTCAATAAGGAACCGGAAGTAATACCCGTCGCCTATCAACCCGTGCTCTTCGAAGAGGAGGACTATTTGGACGATCCGTTTGACACATCATTCGTGAACGTGTCGACAGTCGCCCCGAAAGCGGCCGCCGAACTCATACTATCGTCAATTGTCGGCCAAACCAAAC
>CAJPIZ010001902.1:0-15139 GCA_905368565.1 Medioppia subpectinata | reverse complement strand
TATCATTCGCATATTTGCTATCATTTATGTTCACAAAGCCGTCGACAGGGTTTGCCTTCACATCGATGTATAGCATAATTGTCGGCACAATTGTAATGCCTTTACAAATATTTGTGGCATTTCTGCTGCGGCTCTTCAACGAAGACACTGCGAGAATATACTACTATATAATCGCCGAAATGTTATCAATACTAACGCCCAGCACTTTGTTTGTCAATTGTATCAATCATTTGCAACAAATACTAAACGCAAACAATTATTGTCCAAATTATGTGGCCATTGATCCCAACATTACTTATTATTGCGGTAATAATAATTCAGATTTTAAATACAAGAGACACTGTTGTCCCGATTGTGCCGATGATTCACCTTATTATAGATATGAGAGGTATAGTTATCATCACGTTTATATGGATAGGTTTAGCGAAACTTGCTATGTATGGCTCAATCCGTTGCAATATATGGCTGAATATTACCTGAGGTTCGCATTGTATGCCATGTTATATATGGCTATAATTTGTATCATTGAATATAAAGTGGTTAAAAGATTTGTGAGGTTTTGTAAAGAGTTTTGTAGAAAAATAGTTATCAATGAAAACATTGAATTACAAGAAGTGATGGAAAGATCGGATGTAAGAGAAGAGTCGGTAAGAGTATCACAAGTGATAAGAAGTGGAGATTTTGATAGCGTTTCACTAATTGTCCACAAATTGAGTAAAAAAGTAAATCGGAAGACAATATTAGTGAATGAGTTATCGTTTTTGGTGAACAGAAGTGAATGTTTGGGTTTATTGGGAACCAATGGTTCGGGAAAGACATCAACCTTTAGACTACTCACAGGAGATCTGGACTCAGACTCCGGTAACGCATACTTGGGCTCAGACGCAGACCTGAGGGTAAAGACACAGAAATATTTCTCACGAATCGGTTATTGTCCACAAAATGACGCCCTTTTGGATCCGTTGACAGGAATACAAACTCTTGTATTCTTTGCCAGAATTCGTGGTCTCGAGAGACAGACTTACGACACATTCATTACAAACATAATAAATAAGTTTGAAATGAAAGCAATAATCAACAAAAAGGTTTCCACTTATAGCGGAGGTAACCGTCGAAAGCTGTCTCTGGCGGCGGCACTGATGGGCACTCCCGGGCTATTACTGCTCGACGAACCCACTAATGGTGTCGACCCCTTCTCTCGGCTCAAAATATACAGAATATTAAATGATTTAATGATTTCATCAAACATTTCAATACTCTTAACGTCTCATAATATGATTGAATGCCAGATATTATGCAATCGTTTGGCGATTCTCTCGAAAGGTGTCATAAAAACTATTGGATTCACTGATGAACTGAAAACTAGATATGCCGTAGGATTTGATATCATTGTTAAAGTGAATAGAGATTCAAATGAAGAAATCATTGAAACACTGAAAAGTCGGATGAGACAAATGTTTGGCCAAAAATGTGTTGAAAAATATAGTAATTTTGGTCTCATTTATTATAATCTCATGAATAGTGACATAAAGTTGTCGCAAATTTTCAATTCATTGCAAACATTGAAATGTGAACTCAATTTAGAGGACTATTTGGTGTCAAACTCTTCGCTACAACAGGTCTTCCTATCCATTACTCAATCCGACAAT
This sequence comes from Medioppia subpectinata, assembly GCA_905368565.1. Taxonomy (NCBI): domain Eukaryota; kingdom Metazoa; phylum Arthropoda; class Arachnida; order Sarcoptiformes; family Oppiidae; genus Medioppia; species Medioppia subpectinata. The sequence goes on along the minus strand of CAJPIZ010001902.1, from coordinate 13,490 downwards.
AATATCATTCATTAATACAGTGTTTATTATTTTGGTTTATATGACTTTTTCAGAATAAATTATACTAAAAATTTTAACTAAATATTAAATATCAAATAAAAATTAAAAACATTTCATTAATACTATAAAATATGTTCAAAATTATTAAATTGTTTGAATTTTATTATAACAGCTATTTATTCAATGAAAAAAAATTACTGATCAGACCATTAAGTCGGCGATGCTATGGGTTGGGCAGCGGCTGCAGTGGGCGCGATGTCGGGGGTGGGGGTCACAGCGGGACCAGTAATTGGCGGAATTGCGGTGATCACACCATTGGCAGCTACGCTGACCGGCGGGGGTGTTTCGGGTGCTTTAGGTTTGTTTTTAAACTTGTTTTTAGCCGAGAGGAACTTCTCCTTCAACGAGCTGTAAACCACTGCTGTCTTGTCCTTAACCTTAATCGCTGTCGCTTTGGTCTTAAAGGCGCCGGCACTGGCCTTCTGTCCCATCCATTCCTTGGTTTTGTCCGAAATGATCATTTGTCTCGCCTTCTTGAGAGCGGGCGCCGGTGTTGTAGTTGTCGTTGTCGATGGAGTGGTGGTCGAGAAGTCATAGCTATATGTGTTTGACTCGTCGTACGAACCCATACCGAAGTCCCCGTCGGCGGCAAACTTAAGCACTTTGTCCTCTTCTTGCGATTCACCCGATGTTTTGCTTTTTCTTTTGGCCAAAGACTTGGTCTCTGCCGCCTCTTCTTCCTCTTCATCTTCCGCTTCAATCATCACTTTCTTAGGTTTGCGTTTGTAATGTGCGTTGAGTTCTTCCCTGAATGTGAGCCGATGTCCACCCGATTCCCGATAACTAATTGTATTGTCTTTTGGCAGTCCATTGGTGTGTCTCTCGATTGGATGCGGAAGTCTATAGCCGTTGTTATTGTGATTATTTTGGTGTTGCCTATAGAGCGGCTGCTTTACGTGAGATGGATGTTCGTTGTGATAGATGTGATTGTATTGGTGTCCATAATGTGGGTAATTATGCCCGTAATGTCTTCTGTCGTAATAGTCATGTGTGTAATAATTTGGTTTGCATTCAATCCTGATAAAATAAAATTATGATTTTACTAAACAAATAAGATTTAATTATAAGATCTTATTTCTTACCAAACAATAAACACAAAGAATAATTGCAAAATAAAATATGGATTTGTAATTAACATATCGATGATATAAAGTAGTATTATTGTTATGATAGAAGGCGTACATGTTTTATGATATTCAAAAACATAAGGTATTTATTATGAAATACTATATGATTTATTGCTTTCGTACAAAAATTACTTATAAAAGATACGTGACCATTAAATTAAACTAGATAAATATACTTTAAAACCTATGATTCAAGTGAATAAGGTGTTTTTGAAGTTGCAAGTTAGGTTAGATAATTAGAAGCAAAAAGTGACTGTATCAGTGAAGCCTTGTTTTAAATTAATAAAATGTTTTTAAACGCAATTTACCACAATTGATGTTTTAAATAAATGTACATTTTATGTACTAAAGTACATGTATTTATTATATAGCTATAATTCGTATTCAACTACAGTATTATAGTATTTTGCTATAATAAACATTAATAATGTGAATAATTGCGACAGATTAGCCGAGTTGGAATTGTCCATGTGGAGAGTTTAAGTGTAATTAAACATGTATACTTTTAACCATAAATTAAACCATAAACTGTAAACATCATTATAAATGCCGTTTAAATGGAAAAATTATTATTCTGAAAGTTACGACAACTAAGAAAGTAAGTATTTTTGCAGCACGTTTTATTTAATTTCACAATTATGCATTTTACTTTATTGTAATTCACTTTTATTATTAGACTTACTTTTAATTTTGAGCTTATTAAAATACTATTAAATCTATGTGGATTTTTTTATTACCACAACCAAAACAAATAGTATTATAATTTTAAGGTTAATTATAATATTACATTATAATCAAAGCTAAATGTTAGGAAAATCACAGGCAACTTATTATACACTTAAATCTAGACATTTACATATTTATATAGACTTAATATAAAGTTTAAGCTTTATATACATCATAAATCTTATTTATTAGTTAGCAATAGTAATAGATAATAGTATCATTGTTTCTGCAAGTTGCTTTATGTATGTTATATTTTATGATTTATGTTTATTAAAGGAAAATATTTAATTAAATACATCTATATATACCGTATATATATTATTAATTATGATCGAGAAAATATATTAATAATTATTTATAAATTTGTAATAAAAATAATATATAAATATTAAAAATCAATTGAAATGATGGACGAAAATCTTGACGATAACAATGTCTACTATCCGGACGACGAGTCCAGGAAAAGGGCTCACATCTCATCGATGGGTGAATACAGACAACTGTACCAAAAGTCGGTCACAAATCCCGAAGAGTTTTGGACACAGATTGCCAAAGAGTTCTTCTGGAACCGATGGCCGACAGACATGGAGTTTGTGTCCTATAATTTCGATGTCCGCAAAGGACCCGTTGCGGTGAAATGGTTGGACGGCTGCCAAACAAACGTGTGTTACAATGTGTTGGATCGGCTCATCATAGATAAAGGACTCGGCGATCGCGTGGCCTTTCATTGGTGAGAGTATAGTCAATATAAATATATACATGTATATAGTTTATAAATTATACACTTAAACCTTGTTTACCTTAAGCCTTATATTTGAAGTTTAAAACTATATGCTATTAAAAAAATAACAGGCAATCCAATGATGATAAGTGCAGTAAAAGTGTCACTTACAGTGATTTACTGCGCGATGTGTGCCGTTTCGCAAACGTCATGAAGGGTTTGAACGTTAAACGGGGCGATAGAGTTGCCATATATATGTCGGTCACCGTAGAGGTGGTGGTTGTTATGCTGGCCTGCGCTCGGATCGGCGCCGTTCACTCAGTAATCGTACGTACGCTCGAAATTTCATCTTGTTGTTATTTTATTCTAATTAATGCTTAGTTAATTAATGTGTGTGTTTTACATTGGTTTATGCAACTTTTTTTTGTTACTTTTAACAGTTCGCCGGTTTCTCTGCCGAAGCGCTCGCCGACCGTATAATAGACGCTAATTGTGTGCTATTAGTGACGACTGACGGCGCCTATCGGGCCAACAAGTTTGTGCCATTAAAATCAATTGCCGACTCAGCGCTTGATATATGCAAACAATTGTAAATAAATTTTTATTATACTATTGAGAGAGAGAGAGAGAGAGAGAGAGAGAGAGAGAGAGACCTCAAGCATAAATAATTTAATTTTAATATATAATTTGTAAAAACCAAATAATTTCAATTTATTTTATCGTTTTCTAAAACATGTCAAAATTTTACATAATTAGTTTAGTTGTGTATTTTTAACTTTCACAATATTTATTGTTAAAATGTATTAAATAAATAACTTATAATTATATTAAAAATGCTTTTTGATTATAGAAACCACAAAGTAATGGCCTGTATAGTGAACCCACATCTAAACCTCCATAGGATTAACATTAGCAAAGGTAACACCGATAATGGAGACCATAACGATAATACATCAATCAATTGGTACCAAAATATGGATATCCTATGGACTGATGCCATGAATAAAGTGACCGATTATTGCGAACCCGAATGGATGGACTCCGAGGACCCACTCTTCATACTATACACCAGGTTTTTAAATCAATTATAATTTGCACTAAACATACAGTTCTGGCATAATATCAAATACAATCACTATTATAATGTATTGATACAATATGACCAATATATAAGCCTCTAGGCATATAGGGCTAACCCGTTTCCATATTCCGTATTCACGTAATAAATATTAAGATTTAAATTGCGCTAGAACAAAATAATGCTAGGGATAAATAATAAATCTATCACTATTACTAAACACTATTACACTGTTGCATGGGACTTTCCCAAAAAATATAAATAATTAGGGTAATAAAAAACTACCTTCATTTACATAATCAATGATTGCTTTTTATGGTGTGTTTGCAAATGCAGTGGAAGTACCGGAAAACCCAAAGGAATTGTCCACACGTCGGCCGGTTATCTACTCTACACATACATCTCATACAAACACGCGTTCAACTACAGGGATGGCGACGTATTCATGTCCACATCGGACTTGGGTTGGTTGGCCGGCCACACGTTCAGCGTATACGGACCGCTGGCCAACGGGGGCACAGTTGTCATGTTAGAGGGCACCCCATACTGGCCGACGCCCGACCGGCTGTGGCGACTCGTCGACCAATTGGCGGTCAATATGCTGTACACGACGCCCACTATTATACGGCAACTTATGACGTATGGCGAGCAACGAGTTAGAAATTATAGCCGTCGGTCGCTAAAAGTGTTGGCAGTGGTCGGCGAGCCCATGAATCCGGACGCCTGGCGCTGGGTGTGGGATGTGGTGGGAGAGCGCCGGTGTTCAGTGGTCGACACATACGGCCAAACGGAAACTGTATGTTTGAAAACAATGTTACAAAATCAAAAATAATTTAAAACTGTATATTAAATAGTATTTATAACATCTATGATAGGGAGCGATGATCACCGGACTGGCCGGCTGTACGCCAATGAAACCGGGCTCAGCCGGTCTGCCCCTATTTGGTGCGGTGCCCGCTATACTTGACGCCGAGGGCCGCGAGTTGGACGGGCCGGCTGTCGGTCAGTTGGTATTCAAGAAGCCGTGGCCCGGCATAGCGCGCACGATAGCCGGCAATCACGGCTGGTTTGAAATGACATACTTTAATAAGTTTAAGGGCTATTACTGGACGGGCGACGGCGCCCGACGCGACGCCGACGGCTATTATTATATGACCGGCCGTACGGACGACACGCTGAAAGTGTCGGGCCGTCTGTTGTCTACTGTGGAGATCGAGGCGGCGGTTGTCGGGCACCGGGCGGTGGCCGAGGCGGCTGCGGTGTCGGCACCCCATTTCATAAAAGGCCACTGCATTCACGTGTTTGTTGTGTTGTGTAATGGATTTGTATTGACCCCCGATTTGGTGGTTGAGATCAAAAGCAGAGGTATTTTTTGTTTATATTAAATTATATGTGTTTTAATTAATACAGTGTAATCTCTATATGAGAAACGTGTTTTTTAAATAAATAGGGTTTCCTTTAGAGGGGGTTGCGTTACAGTAAAAGTGTTTTTAAAATGTTTCTCATAGAGAGATAATTTTACCAACATGATTTTAAAACTAAAATAAGTTGCATTTTATTTTATATTAATAATTAATTAATTTGTATATTTATATAAATGTTTATATTTTTTATTTAAAATGTAAAGTTAGGGCCAAAATAGGAGCGCCGGCCGAACCCGAGGCGATCTACGCGGTCAGTGCACTACCGAAGACTAAAACCGGTAAAATTATGCGCCGAATACTGACTAAGGCTATGAGTAATGACCGCCTATTGGGCGACACGTCCGCAATGGCCGACGAGTCGGTACTCTCGGAGCTGTTCGCCATCACAACCGGCGAGATATTAAATGTTTATCCGTTCAATGATTAGCTCACGTGTTCATTATTAGCATGATTAATTATGATTAATTATCATTATGACTAATCAGAATTATTAGCGTTTGCATTCTTTATGGTATATTTTATTTATAATTTTAATTTTATTTTGTTGTGTGAATACAAAGAAATATTAATGATAACATAAAATTATAATTAGTTTATGCAATTAAATAAAATATTCCACAATGTAACATTTTAATAAATTTAAAATATAATTTTAATTGAATGCTGTATAAACTATAGTTATAATATAAACTGAAGTTGTGTTTATCAAATTGGTTAATTTTGCATATATTTAAGAGGTTAGTATTTTATTAATATTTTCTTATTTACAATATTTTCTGCACCCGCCAGGAATAAAATACATATAAATTATAAATGGGTCAGGGCAGCTGTAGAGCAGCGTTTCAATGCAAGTTTACATTGAGTCATGTGTTTTCTGCCTATCCATATTATAAATTATTAATTTGTTATAATGAAATAGAGGGCAACTAATATGCACGATTTTTGCCACAATTTTAATATAGGTGGTATGCAATGGAGTGCAAGGTGAAGCGAATTATTTCGGGCACCTATCGAGGTATGATAAGATGCCATTAAATGTGCTATGTGGAATGCAGTAGAGCGATTAAAATAACCGTTATAAAACTAGTAAATACAGAGATTATCAAAGGTTCAATTGAAAGTGAGAGGTGGAATGCACTGAAGTAGAAAGTAATGCATATTGGGCTAGGTAAACATAAAAGTGCTTGTAGGTGCCATTTGAGGCCCCTTACGAGGTATGCAATGTATAACTATGTAAAGCGAATTATTTTAGGTAAATATCGAGGTGAGCAATGGTGCCATTTATTGTCCGAGGTGGAATGCAGTGGCACGAAAAAAATTGCGAGCTTAAATCGAGTTAACACCGAGATGGTTTAATGTGCCATATACAGCTTAATATGCAATATAAATTATTTGTGTTACATGAATTAATATAGGTAACTAGTTGTCTATTATAAGAATCAATGAACAATATTATCATTGGATTGAGTGATGGATAGGAAGACCTGTTTTATTGAAGAGTTTGACACCAAATAGTCCTCTAAATTGAGTTCACATTTCAATGTTTGCAATGCATTAAAAATTTGCGACAACTTTACGGTATTCATGAGACTGTAATAAATGAGACCAAAATTACTATATTTTTCAACACATTTTTCTCCAAACATTTCTCTCATCCGACTCTTAAGAGTTTCAATGATCTCTTCATTTGAATCTCTATTCACTTTAACAATGATATCAAATCCTACGGCATATCTAGTCTTCAGTTCATCAGTGAATCCAATGGTTTTAATCACACCTTTTGAGAGAATCGCCAAACGATTGCATAATATCTGGCATTCATTCATATTATGAGACGTTAAGAGTATTGAAATGTTTGATTCATTTATTAATTTTGATAATATTTGCCATATCTTGAGCCGTGAGGAGGGGTCGACACCATTAGTGGGTTCGTCGAGTAGTAATAGCCCGGGAGTGCCCATCAGTGCCGCCGCCAGAGACAGCTTTCGACGGTTACCCCCGCTATAAGTGGACACCTTTTTGTCGATAATTGCTTTCATTTCAAACTTATTGATTATGTTTGTAATGAATGTGTCGTAAGTTTGTCTCTCGAGACCACGGATTCTGGCGAAGAATACAAGAGTTTGCATTCCTGTCAACGGATCCAAAAGGGCGTCATTTTGTGGACAATAACCGATTTGTGATAAGTATTTCTGTGTCTTTAACTAGTCCAGACGCAGACTCGGGTTCATACGCAATGGCCTCAGACTCAGATCTAGAGGTCACTCATCAGATTTCCAACTACAGAAAGGGCTTGGTAACCAAGGGTTATTTGGGTTTGTAAGTGAAGACAACACCAAAAACGACAACTCATTCACTAATATTGTCTTCCGATTCACTCTTTTACTTAATTTGTGGACAATTAGTGAAAAGTTTTCAAAATTACCACAACTTATCACTTGTAATACTTTTTCCGACTCTTCCCTCACATCCGATCTCTCCATCACTTCTTTATTGTTTTCAACCGTAATATTATTTGCAAATATTTTCCTCCAATTAAACACATTATATTCAATCAATAAGATTATCGCCACATATAATACACCATAGATTGTAAACCGGATTAAATAGCCATTAATAAATGCAAACGGATTAAGCGCTGGATTGCAATCATTGAAAACAGTGCCGACAAATGTCTGATGAATTGTCACCGGAATTGTCTTCTTCTCCGGTAATGTCGGGCATAACTCAAACATATGTTTCATATAATGAATAGTATTTAAAAACACGACATTAGGATTAATGAACGCTAATATCTCAAGAATAACAGACCAAACGATTGAATGATTAGTTGAGGTAAAAATGGACAACCATTGTAAACCTATGGCAACGGTTCCGGCGATTTGTTGCCATAAGACCACAAACCAAAAGGCAGTCAAAGACTTTCTGAATGGAAGTGATATTAAGTAAACGTATGGCACAAACGCCACGCCATAGACGGCAAACATCGCATACTTTAACAACAGAATCGCAGAATATTCTGTTGTCGTAAACAATGTATAAATCGCTGAACACATCGAGTGTAGGGTTAAGTCAAACATCATGTTTGCCGCCCAATACATGGCAGGACTAACTCCAGCCATGTATTGTAATAGCTTAAACTTGGTCACTTTTTCGGCCATTGGTTGCAGTATATAAGTGCCTGTTATTACTGAATACATGTAAAACCATACGATATAATCGTTGACCATATCTATGTATTTTGAGTGTTTGTTGGCCTCGGATTTGGCCGTTTCAGCGGTTCCCGAACTTTCGCTTAGCAATGGCTTATTTTTGGTACTGATCTCGTAGTCCATGTCTTGAGTTAATTGTTTTAACAATGAGTTTGTCATTAGGTTTACCGCAATGGGCAGCGAGTGTCGGGCCATTTGACTGTACCAAATAGTTATATCAATGTTGTCACCGGTTTTTGTCGTACGATTAGCCGATACTCCGACCAACAAGTTGTGGAAATAATTGCTTAAACTATTGCCAGAATAATCTACAAGTGATTGTTGAATGTCTTTGTGTGGATCGCTTCCAAGCGGTATCTCTTGGATATCATTATTGAACAATACCTCCGGATAAGTGTCCGACAGTATTGACTGATTGTTCCCCAAAATAATAAACCCTTTCATACCGTTCTTCCCATAGATATCCTGTGATTTCATTTGTATTTCACGTGTATTTGTTTGAAACATAAATTCAGTGTAATGTGCGATAAATGTCATGATTATCACCGATAAAACGGGTAGTAATACCAGTGATAACAATATTGGCCAACGGTGTGACAGATACTGGAATCGCTTCATAAGTATGGCATCGATTTGGCGGACACTGTGTTTGAAACCCGATTTTACGGGATTTTTATTGCAAGAATCGGTCGATTCCGGGAGAGAAATCCCGTTATTCTTGTGATTGTCTTCATTGCCATCACAGGTGGATGTGTTGCTAAAATTCACGCAATGCTTGTCACCGGAATCGGATTTATTAGCGGTGATAATCTCGTGGTAAGTCTCCTCCAGAGTAGTCAATGACAGCGATATATCATTAATGGACAGACGGCTTGATTTTGACTCTAAATCGGCAAACATTGGCCCAAATCCGGGACTGTCTTTGAGATGTAAATCGTAGATCAGATCCACGGTATCTGTGAAATAATTTTCGGTGACATTTTTTATTTTCACGTATTTGTCGACCAGTTTTGTTATCTTTCGATCACTTTTTAAATCAATTGGTTTATTGATTTTCAATCGATAGCAACAGTTGTGTTGTTTTCTCATATCAAGTGAATTGCCATTAAAACGGATCAATCCGTTGGAGATAATGCACATCTGATCCGCTAATACTCGCGCCTCTTCGCAGTCATTAGTGGTAATCAAAACGGTTTTTGTTTTACTTCTTGAGTCAATAATTAGATCCCAAACCTGTTGTCTAACTCTCGGATCCAAAGCAGCCGTCGGTTCGTCTAATACTAAGACATCGTTGTGTCCGATGAGAGCCAAAGACAGGACTAGTCGTCGAAGACTACCTCCGGACAGATGTAACGCCTGTTTGTTTATGTCTTCCTCGAGACCTAATCTAGTGATGAGTTCTTCACCACTGTATCCATCATTACTCTCGCGTATGGTTTGCTTTAATTGCGAGAAAATCTTTAAATGTTGTCTAATTGTCAAGTATTTGAAGCAAACGTTTTGTTGCGGACAAAAACCAATCATATTTCTCGCCGATTGTCTGTCGCGAGTGATATCGTGTCCATCAATATATACCTGTCCGTCGAAATGCACGGCTCCTGAAGTAAATAAGTTATAATTTATACTAATATTTTAAGTTAATTTTTTATAACAATTACCGGTAATTATATCAACGAGTGTCGACTTTCCCGAGTCGTTGGGACCCATAATAACGGCACATGTATTACAATTGACATTAAAATCGATGCCATTAAATATCAATTGCTTTTTACCAAACAATGTGTTACAGTCTTTGCGCAAATCTCTCACACATATCATAGGATTACCATTACTTAAATCAATAAATTCAGTGGATTTCATAAAACATTTTCGCAATTTCTCATAAATACATAAAACGGGAAAATAAAACGGTTTATGAATTGTGTGTTTGAATGGTATGATTGACGAGAAATACCAAATCAATAGCGCATACATTGGGTACGAGACTATCATCGCAATTAATATATGGCCTAAAGTCTGTTCATCAAAAATATAACCAGGATCATGTAAATGATGCCAATCGGTACCGGAATCTGAGTGCATTTCCAATAATATACACCTATGTATAAACCAAAAGAGGGCACAGTTTGGCATTAGACAGGACAGGGTCTCCAAACGCCAACCCATCAACATTTGCCTATTAATCGCTTTAAAGCCATACAAATAGGCCAAAGGGATTAGAAAAGTGCTAACCCATGAGATTATGGTCACAATCGCCGCAGTGTTGGCACTCCTGAAGAAAACCGATATTAAGGCCACAAATAGTATGCTTTGAATGAGAAATAGTGTCGAAAAGACGGCAAACAATGACAGAGAGATTCCGTATAGAAGTGAATGCGAATCGATTGATACGGTTTTGTTGACAGTATTGAAGGGATTAACGTAATCCACGTTTGGGTACGACATGATTAACGTTACGCAGGCATACATCAGCCCAATGACCAGCAGCCAGTCCAGGCCTATGGCCAGCCAGTTGTCCGCCGCCGGGACTCCCATACGATGTAAATACCCTGTAATACCTGCGCGCCGGTCGTCGACCAGCCGTTTGGCCACAACCGGGAGCCATAGGGCCAGCGCTAAGTCGGTATGCGGATGCCCTTAGTATACCACGAGTATCCTGGCCGGTAAGCGGTGGAATAATATCTGTCAGTGGCCGCCTTTGCCGTAGACAGCCCGGCACTTGACGTTGAAACGGTTGACCAACAGTACATAGTCGGCGGTGAGGGCACCGGTACTGCGGACCATTGCCAGCGAAATGTGGGCCAAGTCTATGGCCAACTGTAGGCGACAAAAGTCGCTGTCCACGTATGGCGTGTGCCGTTTGGCACCGCTTTTCATCTGTTTATACGACTCGTAGGTAAACACCGGCCGATACGCGTCGGACGCGTAGTCGTGCCCACGAAAGTGGGTGTGTATTGTGTAGCGCAAGTGTTTTGGCCAGTGGTGGCCGTCGCCAGGGGTTACGCCAAACATTACGCCAAATACTCGAGTTTTCTTACCCCTGAGCCGAGCCGTGGGTTTCTTACGGTCTGTTGTATTTCCGGCCATTTTTTCCCGCAATAATGTTGTAAACTCTTCGGCCGTATTTGCGCCGTACGTCTTGATGGACGCCCGCCTCCCGGTGTCCCACCTCTTGGCCACCGATTTTAACAGCGCTTCCGTGTAGTTGGCTATTGGATAGTATACAATGACTGTGTCGGCAGCACCGGTAGGTTTGTGCAGCGCTTTTCCGGTATAATAAGTGGCGTTCAGTCGCGATACTAATGATGTGGTTTTGGCCCCAGTTTTCACGGTATAGACGGTCTGTCGGGTGAGTACGACCGCCAATACGGCCGCACCGATCGGTAGGCATAATAACAGCCCAAATGATAGCTTGTGGTGAAGTCTTGTTAGCCATTGTTTGGTGATTAAGATTTTGATGACAATTAAATGTGTAATTAAATTCATTGTTTTTAACGTAGTTTTTTTGTTTGTTTAAACATTTGCTGTGTTTGGGAGTTAGTTTGAAATGTTTTGACATCGTTTAGTTGTTATACAGTATGTTTGAATATGTTACCACTAGTTAATGAATATTAATGCTACATTTTTACGTGTTTATTATGTGTTATTTACGCCTAAATTGATGTAAACTTAATCAAATAAATTATGAATAATAATGAATATGGTACAGAATAATAACTTATTATATTTAATATTTAATCAACATTTATAACATTTACTAAAATTGATATTTAACAAAATATATAATAAGATGTTAAATACAACATGCATTAAAATGTTATATTTATTGTTAAGATTATAAAAAATTAAACATAAATTGTGCATGAAACAAATAAAATGATGTTTATAAAAAAATATTGTGATTTTTATTCAGCGCACACATACACGGCTATTGCATTTTAAAAAATACAAACAACTACAATATTCACAAATAACTCTAGCTAAAAATTAAAATTTACAAAACTTAGCTTTCAGTTAGTAAAAGCAAAAAGAGAAAGATTGTTTTTCATTTAACAATTTAACAAGCTGTTTTTGTATTATGGTCACCATAAATTACAAAATGTTTAAAATAACCCTGTTACCTTTCAATAACAGAAAGTTTCTTTGCATATTATTGTACAATTTTTCTGTTATATGAGGGCAAGATGCTCATTTCGAGCATTTTGTAATTTATTCGTTATTTTGGATAACTAAAATCAATTTTAAATGAAAACATAATTTTAATATTTATAGTTTTTTTAAGTGAAGTAAAAATAATGAATAATTTTAACATGAATCTGCGTGAATAAAATATATTTTATAAATCGCGTTATAATATATTGTGCAACTAATATACCTGTGGTATTACTAAAAATATTATATGTAAAATGTACAGCATATTGAATTATATCCGTATAGTAAGAAACATAAATTAGCATTGTTAGTTTATTTGATATATAGCATTGTCATTTTATTTGTCATTTTATTAGCATTGTCATTTTATTTTATATAAGCATTGTCAGTTTTAATATTTTTAGTACTTCAGATTTAATTCATAAATCCGTTGGAATTTCTAAAATAACTTGTTTGTTATCTCGCAAATTGATTTTGAATTTTTGCACTATACTGTAGTATGATCATGGTACAATATAATTTGACTTAGAAATTTTTTTTTTACATTTTATGTCATTGTATAATCTATTGATCAGTATAATAATATCCTGATATTGTTTTTAATTCATTAAATTCAAATCCTGTGATACTCTTTCGTTTATCTTAAAAATTCATTTCAAATTTCTTAAAACTTAAATAAAATATATCAAAAGTTTGCTATACATATTAATATATTAAAATGATCATGCCTGTATTGTTTGCAATATTTATTGCATTCGCAGCCTATTTGTATCGGCAGAGAGTGAGACACATGTCTATATTGGAGAGAAACGGCATTCCGGGCCCAAAACCGAACCTCATTTCGGGTAATATTTTCGAAACACTAAAATCACCGTTAATTTCGTTAGAAGAAGAATGGGTCGGAAAATACGGTAAAATAGTCGGCTATTATATGGGAGGAAAGCCGACTATTTTGGTGGCGGATCCGGACGTAGCGAAAAACATACAGAT
>CAJPIZ010001901.1:0-15145 GCA_905368565.1 Medioppia subpectinata | reverse complement strand
TGCAAAGAGTCAATCATTCAAACATTACAACATAACACTCTCTACGGTTGACAACTCACACAACACTCACTCTCTCTCTCTCTCTCTCTATTCTGCTCGCGATTATTACATTCATTGGTATTATTGTCTTTACACAACACGTCGTCTTCCCGGTCGTCGCTGTGGTCGCGCTCATCCACCCGACGGTTTCGCATTTGTCGCTTTGGCCTCTGGTCAGCGACTCATCCACGAAGCGGCCGCCGCCCGACCCAATGCAGATGGAGCCGTGGTTGGCGGACACGAACACCTGTTGCGAGTCAACTATAAAGGCGTTAAAAAAGTATTACATTATCTGTTGTATGATTTACTTAAACTCATGTCTATCTCACCTCTGAAAGGCCGCCGATTTGTCACAACCAGTGGACAAAAGGGTATATAAGGGAACGGATCCGACGTGTCATGATTTCAATGCATCCATCATTACCACCGATTGTGTGTATGTTGTATTTATTGGTTGGTTTCAGTGCCGGACAAATACAACTCATGGATCCGATTAAGAAAGAAATATCCAAACTATATAACGAAAAAGTATTTGATGTTTGACTCGATTTTCTCAATTCACTCATTGTTTTGTGATTTGTTTTGAAACAGAGATTAATCGACAAATCAGAGGTTACTTGTCTTAAATGGTTACCAAATTGGGCTAACTTTTTCATCGTTTCGCACAGCAGTGGACCGATGTCTTCTGCATTTATTTGTTGTCAACCCAGTCTCGTATGGGTGTGTGTGTGACTAAATCGCCCTCATTGTTGTCATTTTATCACGCAATCACTCACTCGTCAGCTTTCCTTTTAGCGGATGTGTTTGCCATCACTTCCAACTCATTTGAATCCATTTTCACAACAAATTCAATCAATTATTAAAACAATTAAATGTGAATTGAATTGAGAAATGGATTTACATGTGATTCACGTGTTTCTCACAAATGTTGTCACAAATGAAATGACAATAAATAGAGAGTTGTATTGAATGCAACATTTTGGTCACATTTCGTGACCACTGCTCTCAACAAAACATATGTGATGATAGGGTGACCACATTATCCGCATTTCATTATACATTCAATGATTAATGGATAAATGAGATTAACGACACAAATAGTGATACAAAACATGATTAAACAATAATAAATGAGATGACAAACAATGCATAAGAATATTCGTGTTCAACCAAGTATAGCGGCTATACTTAGTGTAGCCACATGTTCAATACAAATATCTAACATAAATATATCCATAATTAATTGATTAAATCTATAATTATCAGACATTTCACATTATAATTAAATATAATTATATTCAACATAAAGGGCACAACCAGGTAAACAAATTTTGTAATTTTGGATCTACTTTTAATTGTGAACAATTTTTTTCCCTAATGAAATCGATTAAAAATGACAAAACTGGTAAAATTTGCGCAAAAACATTGCGATCACGTTTGAAAATATGGTCATCGAATATGATTGAGTCAAATATTAATAAAGTTGTCGATAATCGCAAACGTGTGACCACATTATCCGCATTTCATTATACATTCAATGATTAATGGATAAATGAGATTAACGACACAAATAGTGATACAAAACATGATTAAACAATAATAAATGAGATGACAAACAATGCATAAGAATGAGTGACTAAACTAATTTATTGACAACAATTATAAATAGGATTACGAACTAGGACCTAGGTTGTTTTTTAATACATTGTCGAGTATTTAAACCAAATCATAAATCTCTCTAAAAAGTGGTCCATAATATTGTAGGAAATGTTTGTTTTGGTGAATGTCTTCCAATTCGTTGTGTTTATGCAATTTTGTGGCACTTCTCAAGTCTGTCAACGCATTCATCAGCGCCTGTAGTCTTGTCTGTGATTCCGATTCCGAGCGGTATTTCAATAGTAGATATCTTTGCAGTAAATATATATACAGTTGTTGTTCGAGTCTAACAAACAATACAATTAATAATTAATTAATTATATTCTTAATGGTTTATAAAATATTAAATAACGATCACTTACTTTATATTGTACTTATGTTTTAAGTTTGGTCGATTAGGATTGTACATGATAATCGCGCACAGCTGTATAAATCACAAATTAATTAACCATGGAAATAAAATAATTGCTTAATAAAATAATATTTGTAATTTACCAAGTTCATAATAACCGGATCGCCATTTACCAGACCTAAAAACTTATCCACATAACTTCTAAACATACCATAAGTGTCTCGGCGTTCGGGCTTAAATAATCCTAGATGCAACTTAAGTGTACTATTATTATCCTATTACAATAAATAAGACAAAAATATGATTACATTTAGATTAATTTGTATTAAACCTGATTAACTATCATATATTTACTAACTAGATGAAAATTAAAACAATCTGTGTTGGAGTCATACGAGTCGATACCCCGCATATAAATCACTTCAATGCAGCCGCACTTCACGAGCGACAACTGGTCGTCGGCGCAGCACTTTGTGAACCCCTCTAAGCCTTTGGTAAATGCGATCACTTCCCGGATGTGACCCTCTGTCCGGCCGGTCGTCAAGCGGACCAATTCAGTCACATCCGTAATGTTTAGCACATTATCACTGATATTGTAATTGAAAATATCGGTCGCTGTGTGTAATTCACGGATACGCCGGCACTCCAACTGATTGATACCCTCGTAATCCGTGATAACCCTAACCATTGGCGTTGTGGCCAAACTCTGGGCCATATGTTTCACATTGGATGTGACGGTTGTGCCAAATAGACAATTCTCAATGGCCAGCATCTGGTCGTACAGCTCCTGGTCGTGGATATCGTCGCTGTTTTCAATTAAGTCGTCGATTTCCCGGTCATTGTCGACGTCTTGGTGGCCATCATTTGATCCGCTATGAGATCCGTCACTGAGATCTGAATCCATGGTTTGATTACTAGTCTGAAGACCCGCTAATTGTGCGTTCATTTCTCGCGCATCAAAACTCCGGATCAATTGCTGTCAAAAAATTGATAATAAATTAAAATAATGTTTAAATCAATTGGATATTAACTAAATGAATGTAAATTACGTACAACTTTCATACCGATAGCCAAACACTTATCGAGTCTACATTTTTGGCATAGTTTGCGTGTTTTCAATGTCATAATACAATTGCCATTTGACGGACAATAGTAGGGCTAAATAAAATGACATTGTATAAATTAGTAATAATTAATTTATTAATTAAATATTAACTATTTCTAACTATATTCTTGAGGGCAGTTCTCCTAAAAAATGCTTTGCATGATTCACATGATATGGCACCAAAATTTCGGCCTAAAATTATATTAATTTTTAAGTTTATTATTATTTTGTGTATAATTATTAAAATTTATGATTTTTATATTAATTATAATAATTACAATAAATACCTATTTGTTTACTATCGTCGCAAACGCCACAAATTCTGTCTTTTTTATTAGCACTCATATTGAATAAGTAATTATGGATTAAATTAACCAAGGTGAATGTCTAAAAATATAATAGAAGTATAACTAGCGACAAAATTAGAAAATATTATTCTATTTTAAAATTAATTACCTTTTTGTTGAATAATTGTATGCTTTATTTAATGAAAGTAAAATAAGTTAGTTTGTAGAATATAAACTAATTTAATTATTCACATAAATGGCAAAGTATCTCAAAATGTAATAGTGTAAAAATGTGATATTGTTTGCATATTTAACGTTAAAAACAAAACAAAATGGTTAGTTATAATATTTATTGACACATTTATAAATGATTTAAATAAGAGATAGAGAGAGTCAGTACTTATACCGTATACTTATATTTCATATAACTTAATACTTATGAAATAGTTGCCATGCATTACAACAGGTACTTTTATATTGATTAAATTATCTTCATATTTTATAATAATTAATTATTGTTATGTTTATATAAACGTACACTTGTTTACTTAACACATGTATACTCTACTTTATATATGATAACTTTATTAAATTTTCCCTGTACCGATACAACACATTTATTTTCGAAAATTAATCAATTAATTAATTTCTAGGAAATAGTTATAATTGTATTTATTATATTTTGTATTAAATTATTTAAATAAACAAAGATAAAAGACATAAACTGATAGGGTATTTGAACCAAGTGTATATTACAAATCATAAATCTCTCGAAATAATGGGCCGTAATATTGAATGAGTGTATGATTTTCGGCCACTTCTGACAATTCATAGCGTTTATGACTTTCGGCAGTAATTGAGAGATCAGTCAATGAATTCATGAGCGCCTGTACTCTGGGTTTGGACTCCGATTCTGACCCACACTTCAATAGTAGATATCTTTGCATTAAATATATATACAGTTGTTGTTCGAGTCTAACAAATAAATTAATAATTATAAATACAATGTTTAAAAATAATTAATTGCACAAAATAATTAATTGCATACTTAATACTTTGTCTGTGCAATAGATTCGGTCGCTTTGGGTTAAGTAAAACAATTGCAGTTAACTAATTAAAATAAAAACATAAATTATTTGTAAATTAATTATAAATATTTTTTAAAATAAATTATTTACCAAATCCATTAAAATTTCATCCTGGTCCCACTCGGGTAATAGTTTGCTGATTAACAGAAGTATCATATCGTATGTATTTCTCTTGTGATCTTTAAAGTCACACAAACCCACTGTTAATGTGTTATTTTTATCCTAAATAATTAGCATTACAAACATTAATAATTAATTTATAATAAAATAAATAACTTAACTTTAACTAAATAAAATTACAGAATCTAGATTTTATATATATATTAAAATAAAATAACCATGATCAACTTACTATATAAAATTTAAACACTTGATTCTGTAAATCATAATATTTAAACCCTCGTAGAAATGTTATATCAAGTAAGCCGTGCTTTACGAGCGCCAACTGGTCGTCGGCGCAAAACTTTTGAAACCCTCGCAAACGTTTGGTAAAAGTGATCACATTTTGGATGTGATTTTCAAAAAGTCCGTTCGTAAAGATCATCATCTCGAGGTGACCGGTGATGGTCACCCTATTGTCACTTAATGCCGGGTAATCGAGCACTAGTGACGCGTTGGACAACTCGGTTATACGGCTACTCTCTAACTGATTTATGCCGCAGTAGTCGACCATTGGTTTGACTATCGGTACGATTGCCATCGCAGCCGACTTTTGCCGGATTTGTTGCATCGCTTCCGTCTCTCCCGTTAAACAACACATTATTTCGTCGATCTGTTCGCTCAGCTCTATATCGTCTATACTGTTAATCCATTCATCGATTTCATTGCTATTATTGCTATCAATTCCTATTGAATCCTGTTTTGATTGATTTGAGTCCGTTTCTGACAAATCAACACAATTTTTAAGCCTATTTTCCAATAGTTTCTTCTGGCGTTTCTCTCTATATATTTGCTTTCGAACTTCGTTTTCGGTTTCACTTCTTATGAATTCCTTCAGTGAATAAACATTGAAATTAATAAATAATTTAAATTCAATATAAATTAAATGTTAAATACAATTCTCATTCCAATGGCGAAACACTTTTGAAGTCTACATTTTTGACATAGTTTGCGGGTTTGGGCAGTGATTTCGCACAACCCATTGGAGGCACAATGCAATACCTGTTTAAATATAACCAACATTCATTTAAATACAATATAAAACCATAATCATTATTATATAAACTATTTCCTACCGTAGACTTGAGGGCAGCCCTCCGGAAGAACGCCTTACACGAGCCACAAGTGTTGGCACAAAAGTTTCTGCCTAAACATTGCATTCATATAAAATTGAACTTGGTTGTAAATATATTTAATGTTATTATTAAATATACCTATAAATTTTGTATCTCCACAAACACCACAAATGCGGTCATTTTCAGACATTATTCAATTTTGTTAATTGTTTTGTTGCGAACTTAGATTACAGATAAACCAAACTTGATACCATAAGAATTTATAAACAAATAACATAATAACATTTAACGTACTTGATACAATTGTATGTAATTATAAACAATAGCAAAATTCTATACTATTAATTGTTATAAAGGTTTTTAGGAGCAAAAGACAATGTATAAATAAGTTATTTATACAAACTATTAATTTTCAAATGACAATATTTTTGAATTAAACATCACTTAATGAATTGAATAATTATAATAAAATAAACACAATGTTTAAACACATATTAATTTTCTTATGCAATGATTGAAATACATGTATGTTTTAATATGTTGACATTTAGCTTTATGATATTATTATAACATTTATTAGCAACAGCAACACTGATTATTTAAACACTATTTATCAGTGATAAGTAATCAGTAGTAAACTTTGGCTAATGTAGTTAAATATTTTATTTGTAAATATATTTTTCAATTTATAAAGGTAATAAATCTATTATAAATGATATTATTTACAAATAGAGTTTAACAATGCTGGTTAATATTGATCATTTAAAGAATAAAAGTATTTAAATTTATATATCATATATCTCTCTAAATAATGGGCCGTAATATTGAATGAGTGTATGATTTTCGGCCACTTCTGCCAATTCATAGCGTTTATGGGTTTCGGCAGTAATTGAGAGATCGGTTAATGAATTCATGAGCGCCTGTAGTCTCGGTTTGGACTCCGATTCCGATCCGCACTTTAATAGTAGATATCTTTGCAGTAAATATATATACAGTTGTTGTTCGAGTCTAACAAATAAAGTAATAAATTATAAATGAAATTTTGAATATTAATAATTACTTACTTAATACTGGTTTTATGCGATAGATTCGGTCGCTTTGGGTTAAGTAAAACAATTGCAGTTAACTATTAAAATTAATTCAAATTAATGAGTTAAAAACATTTGTTAAAATAATTAATTTACCAGATCCATTAAAATAGGATCATGGTCCCATTCGGGTAATAGTTTACTGAGTAATATCAGTAACATTTCGTGTGTATTCGGTCGTTGATCACTAAAGGCACCTAAAGTAATTGACAGGGTGCTATTCTCATCCTAGATTAAATATATTAATTAAAACATGTAAATGATAATAACCATGATAAACTTACTATGTAATAATTAAATTCACGTGTATTGGGATCATAATAGCTTAACCCTCGTAGAAAAATCATATCGTTAAAGCCGTGTTTTACGAGCGCCAACTGGTCGTCGGCGCAAAACTTTTGAAACCCTGGCAAATGCTTGGTAAAAGTGATCACGTTTTGAATTTGAACTTCAAATATCCGGTTGGTCAAAATCATCATCTCTAGATGACCTGTTGTGGTCACCCTATTGTCACTCAATTGGTAATTGAATATTAGGCACGCGTCGGACAACTCAGTCATGCGACTGCTCTCCAACTGATTTATGCCGCAGTAGTCGACAATTGGTTTGACTATCGGTACGATTGCCATCGCAGCCGACTTTTGCCGGATTTGTTTCATCGCTTCCGTCTCTTCCGTTAAACAGCGCTTGATTTCGTCGATCTGTTCGCTCAGCTCTTTATCGTCTATACTGTCAATCCATTCATCAATTTCTTTGCTTTCATTGCTGTAATTGCTATAAATTCCTATTGAATCCGGTTTTGATAGGTTTGAGTCCGTGTCCGACAAATCGTTACAATTATTTAGCTTTTTATCCAATAATTTTTTCTGCTGTTTATCTCTATATATTTGTTTTCTGTACTCATTCTGGGTTTCGCTTCTAATGAGTTCCTAAAGTAAATAAATATTTATAAATAATTTTGTAAATTCAATGTTTAATTAAGTTTAAAAATACAATTTGCATTCCGATTGCCAAACATTTTTGAAGTCTACATTTTTGACATAGTTTACGGGTTTGAACATTGATTTTACACAACCCATTGGAGGCGCAGTGCAATACCTGTATGAAAATAACCAACATTTAATTAAATATTAATCACCATCATAATTATATAAATTGTTTCATACGGTAGTTTTGAGGGCTGTTCTCCGAAAAAAGGCTTTGCACGATTCACATGTGTCGGCACAAAAGTTCCTACCTTAAAATTGTATTAAAATAAAATATAATTATGATTGATTTGGTTGGATATTAATACCTATATGTTTTGTATCGCCGCAAACATCACATATTCTCTGCGGTTTATTACCAGTCATTGTTTGGCCAATTTGTTAATTACTTCCACATAAACCTAGATTGTTGAAAACTTACCTGGATACAATGG
This sequence comes from Medioppia subpectinata, assembly GCA_905368565.1. NCBI lineage: Eukaryota > Metazoa > Arthropoda > Arachnida > Sarcoptiformes > Oppiidae > Medioppia > Medioppia subpectinata. Next base: position 6,875 of record CAJPIZ010001901.1, on the reverse strand, counting down.
AATTTATAAACAAGTAATAATTAATTTACATTACATTACAAATGGCCGTATAAATGTATTATAATTATTAGCATTACAGAATTTATTAATAAAAACATTTGATTAAACAAAATAACTTATTTACATGCTAAATCAATTTCCAAATGACAATATTTTGTTAAATGAACATCACTTAATACATTGAATGATGCTAACAAATAAACACAATATTTTAACACATTTTATTGATTTTTTTATGCAATAATTAGGTTATGTATTAATATATTGACATTTAGAATGAGTAGAGGTATGATATTTTTATAGCATTTATTAGCAACACTGATTATTTAATTACTGATAACATATTAGTGGTAATCATTGTATGGTTTAATATATTAAATATTTTCTTTGAGTATATATGTTTCATTTAATAAAAGTAATACATTTATTATGACATTATGAAATAATATTATTAACAAATAGAGTTTTAACTAACGATGGCTAAACATAATTTAAAAATAAAATTAATTAAATTTATAAATCATAAATCTCTCGAAACAATGGGCCGTAATATTGAATGAGTGCATTATTTTCGGCCACTTCTGACAATTCAATGCGTTTATGGGTTTCGCCAGTAATTGTCAGATCAGTCAACGAAGTCATGAGCGCCTGTAGTCTGGGTTTGGACTCCGATTCTGACCCACACTTCAATAGTAGATATCTTTGCAGTAAATATATATACAGTTGTTGTTCGAATCTAACAATCAAACAAATTAATATTATTCAGATAGATGATATAACCAATCACAATAATTATAATTTTATAGTCAATATTTAACATTCATTACTTACTTAATGCTTTGTCTGTGCGATAAATTTGATCGATTTGGGTTATATAACAAAATTGCTGTTAACTATGCAAACAAAAATACATACAAATTAATGATAAATATTTGCTAATATTACTAATTTACCAAGTTCATTATTACAGGATCCCGGTTCCATTCTGGTAATAGTTTGCTAATTAATAACAATAACATATCGTATATGGATTTCCGGTATACTTTAAGAGCATCCAAACTGACAGTTAATGTGTGATTTTCATCCTAGATGTAAAATACGTCAACATCAATTAAAATTGTTCTTTGGCAAGTTTGTATATAAATAATAAAATTTAAAAACAACCATGCTCAACTCACTATGGAATAATTAAACTCTTGCCTCTCGGGATCATAACAAGTAAAGCCCTGGAGATAAATGATATCGAGAAAGCCGTGCTTTAAGAGCGCCAACTGGTCGTCGGCGCAAAACTTTTGAAACCCTCGCAAACGTTTGGTAAAAGTGATCACGTCTTGTATGAGAACCTCTGTCATCCGGTTTGTAATGATCATTAACTCTAGTAAATCAGTTGTGGTCACCCTATTGTCGCTCAGTGACGGGTAATTGAATACTAGGCACGCGTCCGACAACTCTGTCATACGGCTGCTCTCCAATTGATTTATGCCGCAGTAGTCGACAATAGGTTTGACTATCGGTACGATTGCCATCGCAGCCGACTTTTGCCGGATTTGTTTCGTCGCTTCCGTTTCTCCCGTTAAACAGCTATTGATTTCGTCGATCTGTTCGCTCAGCTCTTTATCGTCTATACTGTCAATCCATTCATCGATTTTTTTGCTTTCATTGCTGTAATTGCTATCAATTCCTATTGAATCCGGTTTTGAGTCCGTGTCCGACAAATTGCCACAACTTTTCAGCCTTTTTTCTAACAATTTTTTCTGTCGTTTCTCTCTATAAATATGTTTTCGGATTTCGTTTTCGGTTTCGCTTCTAATGAATTCCTTCAGTGAATAAATCATTTAAAAAATAAATTTATAACTCATTTACTATATATTTAGTTAAATTTTAAATACACTTCTCATTCCAATGGCTAAACACTTTTGAAGTCTACATTTTTGACATAGTTTGCGGGTTTGGGCAGTGATTTCGCACAACCCATTGGAGGCGCAGTGCAATACCTGTTCAAATATAATCAACATTAATCAATTAATTAGTTATGGTTGTAATTATTTGGTAACAACAAAGTATTACGGTAATTCTGAGGGCAGTTCTCCGGAAAAACGCTTTGCAACTCTCACAAGTGGTGGCGCAAAAATTTCGGCCTAGAATTACATAAAAATTAAATTTAAATTATAAAAAATTATTGTTTTTTGTTTATTAATACCGATATATTTTGAATCGCCGCAAACGCCGCATATTCTCTCCGCTTGTTTTCCAGCCATTTTTACGGGGAATTTGCTAATAAAATAGTTACATAGATTATTGTCAACGTATCATGGTACAACAGTTAACTTTAGTTAAATAGTCAATTTATAAATATCACAGTTTATATAAAGTTTATAAATAAATATTCAATCAAAATGTATAATAATTGCTATTATGGCAACATTTATGTAAACATGATTGAACACAAAGAACATATTTACGTGAAAACTCAATTCCCAAATGACAGTACAGTATAATTAACGGTGATTGAAAAACTAAATGGCAATGGTAAATAAACACAATACGTTTAGCACATTGTATTGATTTAGTTATGCAATTACTTTATGTCGTTTCTTATGCAATGTATTGAAATACAGTACACACTGTGATAGACTATCAATGATACTACTGTAAATAAATGTACATTAATAGTTAAATGTAATAAGACATTCATCAAACGTTAACTTACAACTTGTAGGCAACAAATATCATTACAGATAAGTTGTTTATATGTAATAAAACTTGTTTCGTGTGTGTTAAATAAATTATGCCTAGCTATAACTATTAATAGTTTAAACTTTATTCTTAAGAATTTTTTTTATTAATGAATTAATCAATTAATTTTTTAATTATCTTTAAAATTGTAATTATTTTTAATAATTAATTATTATCTTAAAAATGCCATTATTATTTTTAATTTGCCGGTTGTTTATTAATATGTATCAAACGAAAAGGTAATGCAAAATGTTCTGTACATGTACTTTATGTTAAAATAGTGAAATATTAACACATTAAATAATGAAAAAATTAAATATTCTCACAAAGAATAATCATATTTGAAATGATAAATTAATTTACAAAAATGAACATGTTGAGATAACTTTATAGTCCATAGAGCTCTTTAAGTAGTGGTCCGTAATATGGCTTATAATTATGGTATTCATTAATCTCGTCCTCTCTGTGCAAATCTCCGGCGATCTTCAGATCAGTCATTGAATTCATTAACGTTTGTAATCTCAGCTCCGATTCAAATTGTGACCGACATTTCAATTGTAAGTATTTGCGCAATAAATATATGTATATTTGTTGTTCGAGTCTATTAATTATATGTAAATTGAACATGATCATTCTTGTTAACATAATTTGGCACTTGAATACTTACTTAATACTAGCTCTATGACTAAGATCGGGGTGCTTTGGGTTGAATATTATAATCGCAGTTAACTATAAATAAATTATATAAAGTTAATGCAAACTAGTAAAATTTAATTACGGTAATTAATTGTAAATCTTTATTATAAAAGTCAGTACCAGTTCCAGAATGATCGGGTCCCTTTCCCACTCCGGGTACACATTATTTACATAATCAAGAAATATGGTAAATTTAAAATCCTCTAAACCAAGCCATAGCGAAGTATTTTGATCCTAAAACAACATGAACTAATTTATTTATTGGGTAAGCATTTTATTTAAAAACACTTACCATATCCACTATAAAATATTGTTTCTCTCGATTGTAATAAGTGAGAAATCTCAATAAATACACCTCCATAAAACTAGATTTAATCAGGGCCAACTGATCATCGGGGCAGACATTGACAAATGCTTTAAGGCCCTTGGTGAAATTTATTACATCCCTGATGTGGGCCTCAGTTCGGGGCATAAATAATTTGGTTACCACATCCTTGTCTTTGCTTTTCACTATATTTTTGCCCAATTTGTAGCGTTTGAATACATCGGATGCTGTCATCAATTCCCGCATCCGATTGCACTCTAATTGATTCAAACCCTTATAATCGATGAGTTCCCGGAATACGGGAATTACTGGCATTTTTGGTAACTGTTTATCGCTGGCGATCAATATATTGTTTGTCACATAGTTTTCAATATCTCTGATCTGTTCCCTAAGCTCTTCGGCACTCGTATTGATTGTGTTTTCCAGCAATATATCGATTTCATGGCAATAATTATCATCGGATTGTGCCGATTGTGGTGAGCTATTAGTACTGGTGCTATACTCTCGGTCAACATCTACTAACCCATAGCTTTTCAACAATTCCTATAAGAGATTATAACAAGTGTTTCAAAAATAATATACAAAAACAATATAAAACTATACTTTTCTCATTCCAACGGCAAAACACTTTTGAATCCGACATTTGGTGCATAACTTTCTAGTAATTGCATTTACTTTGCATTTTCCACCCGACGGACAGTCAAACGTCTGTTAGAATTAGTAAACTAACAAAAATTAAAAATTTTATTTTTAGTATCAATGTTTAGTTGACCTGATTTTTAAGTGCCGTTCGCTTGAAAAACATTTTACACGACTCGCAGGTAATCGCGCAGTAATTTCGGCCTAAATATACATTTAGTTTAACATTAAATTAAATAATTATTTGCTAATACCAAAAATGTGAATTTGTATAAACATAGCCTATGTTACATAGGTATAATATATAACTTACCAACTCCTTTATTATGGCCACAAACGCTACACATTTTATTTACATTCATTATTATTCTTAAACAATAGATTATTCATACATTTATTAAACAACTTAAAATATATTTAAAATAACACCAATATAATTTTTATATTCAAATGTTATGTTTAAAAATATAAACAACGTTTGATATTCACAATACATGTAATCTTTTCTAATAGTACTATCATAATTAACTGTTAAATTTTAACAAATATGCTTTAACTATTGGTAAATAATATGGTAAAAGTGGGAATGGCGTGAAAATACATTATACAATATACTGTACAGTAAGTGCAACCTTGAGCATTTATAAATTATAGCAATATAACATGAGGCAATTTTGTAAATTGACCTTCATAAATTTATATTATACAAATCTTACTGCATGCTCACTCTGTGGCTTAATAAAATAACAAATTTAACTCAATTAAAACTTAATGATTATACAAAATATATTATATTTATATATTATTATAGATTATATGTATTCTCGATATGATTAAATTTAATAATAACTAGTTTGCTCGCAATAATAAATAAGTAAAATTCAAATAACAAATGTCAGTAAGATTATAAGTTATTTAGATGTGAATTTAAAAAATTACATAAATATCAATCAATTATTTATTTAATTCATATAAATACTATAAATAAATTGCTACAACAAATATTTATAACTAAAGTGCTTTACAACTTTATATGCTATATGTGTATTAGGGTATATTTAATTTAGTTTTGCTAAAACAACAACTAATATGATTACCTATGAATATGTATATGTTCTTATTAAATACACTAAAATGTTTTTAAGTTTGATAAATCTAGTCTTTTAAAGTGCAATTTAACGTACAATGAACAAGGGTATATGGCTTTTATTAAACAAGAGCTTGACATTTTTTGATTTAATATATTATTTATTATATAACTATGTTAATTCTTTCAACGCAGCCTTTGATATACGAAAGAGATTTATTAATTATTGAATTTGAATGTAATATTCAATATAATATAAAGTTTATTATGCAACAATTTTAATTAAATTATTTAATTCTCCACCATGATTTTAATTAATTTATTTTGTATTAACAATATTTTCATTTGTAAATTAATTATCTATTGTAACTTTTTCAATCAATTTAAGGCAAATAAAAATTTAATTATATTTTACATACGTATATCCCTATAAACAAAGCATGTAAAAATATATTGTATTGATTCAAACTATAATATAGTTATAACTATATAACTACTATATTGAATATCTCAATTTTTAGTAAACTGGTAAAATAATTCTCAACCTAACCTAGCATAAATTTTATTACGTAAACTCATAAAGATGTATAAAATTTATTAAAATAGTCCTCAATGTTAAATACAATAACTCAAACGCTAAATATTTATCACTCATATAGTTTATTTCGTATGAGTTTGATTGTTAATTATACTAGTTCCTTAATTTGTCAAACACCATGTGCTAATAACGGCGAAGTGGGCACCATGATAAAAGGCGGTCCTCTTGGGGTTAAATTAATAATTTTTAACATAGTTCAATAACTTAATCTATATTCATGCTTACATTTATTTAATACAGCTCATGCTATATGGTTGGCTATTATCAATTATTGAATACATTTTATGTAAATTGTGTTTGTCAATACGATTTGATAGGAGCAAGGTAATTATAAATAAAAATTTTTATTTTAACAATCAATTATATGGTCAACTTTGTATATAAAAGAACATGATAATGCTGAGCGAATATGGTTTAACAAATAAATATGCTGTTCCTTATTATGCTGAAATTATAACCGCCAAGGTTAATTATATGGCACAAATATTATCAGGAAAATTATTGTTGATTGACCAAGCATATTTTAGTTTTAAAGGGTTATTTGATACACAGGTAATTTTTATAATAATTTGCAATTATATGTGATAATTTATTATGGTTATATTTAAATTATAGATATGGGCATGTTTGCTATTCCTAATAATAGTATTGCCATATACAGATCCTGACAACCAAAAGTTACGTCGGCATTATTGGATTTAAAATTAACTGGATGATTATATTTCAAATCTGACTTCAGCATGTTGAAGCCAGATAATGTACAAATTTTTTGAGGTATATAAAGTTATAGTTAC